>CAUYPO010011637.1:0-18550 GCA_963574435.1 Cheirogaleus major
CAAACTCCTGGGCTCAAGCGATCCTCCTGTCTCATCCTCCCGAGTAGCTGGGACTACAGGCATGCGCCACCATACCTGGCTAGTTTATATATATGTTTTTTAGTTGTCTGGCTAATTTCTTTCTATTTTTTTAGTAGAGACGGCGTCTCGCTCTTGCTCAGGCTGGTCTCAAACTCCTGAGCTCAAACGATCCGTCTGCCTTGGCCTCCCAGAGTGCTAGGGTTACAGGCGTGAGCCACCGCGCCCGGCCATAAATTACTCTTTGTAAATTGCTGCAAAAAGGTAATCCCATTTTACGTGTAGAGGAGATCATTCCGAGTATTGCAAGGCTGTTGACCAGCCAGAAGTGGTGCGGTGAGCCCTTAAAATGTTTTGACATCATCGTGAGGATTCAAGTTAATAAAGCTGATTTTAACATTTTGAGGTTATGAAAGGTGGAGAGTTCCTCAGTGATTTTTTCGCCGTGCCCCAGCTCGGCCTCTCTGAGAGTGTCGCATCCTCCAGCACGAGTCCAGAGGTGACCTTTCTAAAACTTCGCTCCAATGCCCAGCGGAGGAGACTGGGTCTGCCTCTGCTCTCTTAGAACGTCTGTCTGTAATTACAATTACTTATTGCAGCTCTCTTCTCACAAACCGTCCTTAAATCAGACCTTCATCATTTGTGGGCAACTTTCCTTTTGCTATCATATCAGCAGTTGGGTCCAGAAACTAGTTAGGATGATATTTGGTGGGAAAAAAACAAAAAACAAAAAAAAGTCAGATGGTTAAAATTGGGCCAAGGTACATTCCCTTACTGTCTTCTCTTTACAAGTTAAAAATATCCAAAAAATTATCACAGCCGTGTCACAATTTCTCAGTAGGTGCCAGATTTAGGCATTACCTTTCAGAATGCTTAAGCACTACGAAGGGAAAATTCCATTAATTATACAGTTCTGTTTGTCTAAAAAAAGTTCAAAAACATCCCTGCTGCTATCTGCACGTTTGGGATTGCTTGCGCCATATAGTTCAATTCTGGATTATCGGATAGAGCACAGTGTTGACTCATTGGTTCAGGCGCTTGGCTTTTTTTTTACCTTGCAGAACTGTGAATTCTAGTCAGGGGTGGTATTTTATACCTTTCACACTGTATATATAGTGCTGAACTTGGTACGATTGAAATTGTTAATTAATTTCTGTTGTACTCTCCTGCCCCTGACTTTTCCTCCCAGAGGTCTCACCTATATTCAAGAACAGATACTTGAAGTTCAATGTCTTGTAGGAAAAGGCATCCCATAGTTAAAGAATGGGATCCAACTCTTGTTTAACATCCTGTTACAGAAACATACCGGTACTAACTTTTCCCTAAAAGTACCATCAAGCTGTTGGTTTTCTAAGTTTTCTTCCGTTCATTCTCTTTTTAAATCAAGTTTCAGCTGTAAAAGAAAGTTGAAATCCGGTGGACCTTTTTAATTGTGCTCTATTTTTCCAAATGTGGAAACTACCAGAAACCAATAAAAAATAATTAAAAAAAAAAAAAAAAAGAATGAGAAGTGACCAAAGAGCAGACAGGAAATACCAGGTTCCCTAGCGAGCACCCCCTCTCATCCGAGGACTGCATGGGTCCGGGTCAGGGGGTTTAGTGAAATAATGCAGCTGTCTTCTGCAAAGGGATGTCTCTTTTACCTTTTAAGCAACATCTGCAGCTGTGCAGGCTCTCAGAACGCTTGGTGTCATCCGGATTCCTTGATTTATGCTCCTGTGAGCCTCTGCACATGCGGGGTGCTCAGGCGGGCTAGAGAATGGGGGAGGGGAGGTGTCCCCCAGGTCCCCAGAGGCCCTGAGTTTTATTTGGATACCCAGCCTGAGCTGAGAAGCATGGGATTCGAGAGTGATCTTTTGCCCCAAGTTCAAGAAAAGTGCAAAGTCAACGGAAATGCATCCCTTCGAATGTTGGAAATCTTGAGTTGCTTTTATGCTTCCCGTTAGAGCTGCGTGAAATCATACCTTGCGATTTAGCCTTTCTGTTGGGTTTTCAGCTCTTTTTTATGTGTGGCACTGTGAATGTTAGTTTTCAGTATTTCCTTATTCCAGCAAGTATCTTGCATCTACACTGATACTCTGTAAGTTTAAAAGTCTTATTTTACCCAGAGAAACTGAATGGGAAAATAATAGCAATTTTGAATTGCAGCTCTCTTCACCCTTTTATTTTAAAAAGTGCAGCTTCTGTTAAAAACTGTAGCAGGAGAAAAGAAGGGGGCATACTGTTGTCTCTGGGGATAAAGGAGACGTGAGACCAAAGACTAAATTTCTACTGAGCAATGATTTTATTAATGAATCCCAGTGGAGTTTTAACAGCAGAGCAGGATTTCCTTCTATTGTGATTGCTGGTGACCTGCAAGAAATAATTCCTTTATTGTAGTACTCACATGACATCTTTCTGATTACAGGCTTGTAACAACTAGATGCTTATCCTCAGAAAATATTGCCAGCAAAATTTATTAATAGTGCAAGGGAAGTGCTTGTGCACTTTATTATGTAAATTGTTATTTTATATTCTGCATCATTCCAGAAGTGTTTTGAGAGAGCTAGGGAGCTAAATTCCCAAGAGATGTACCACACATCAGTACTTGAACTTATAGCGAATACTCTCAAAGTGCCTCGCAAATTGTACCCACACCTCTGCTGTTCAGAAGTATCCAGGTCTAGGGGAAGAAGTGGAAAACTAGGAAAGTATTTGATGATGGATTTTCAAGGTTACTTGTCAAGGGGAAACTAAGTATCTTATAAAGTAAGTCTTGGTAACGCACATAAATTTAGGGTTCTGCTGTATTTTGAGCAGCTTCTCGGTCATATAACCTTGAAATATTGGGTACGATGCTGTTTCTTTCTATGTTGTACACGTTTCCAAATTAAAAGGAATTGGGAATTTAAAAAAAATCCCAACTTTTCCTCACAATTTTTGTCTCCTTTATCCGGTTGGCACTTGTCTTCGAAGCAGTGACTTTTCAAAGCACAATTTCTTAGAAGCCTCCAGTATTGATGCAAACTCTCTGTTGGGTTCTTCTATTCCATACACCTTCTTTTTAAAAAAAGGAAAAAAAAAAACAATAAAATTCCAAGAGGTACTGCAATTTGGTATCTGTAAATGGAAAATGACTGTGTTGTTACATTGATGATTTGAGTCCAGTGTTGTAAAGTCTGGATGTCACAACTTGGCAAGGTTGCAGAGCAACGACAGATATGTACATGCAGGTAGTTTTAATTCAAGTCCTGTGAGAGTTAAACGTCATTGGATGTTTACGATCAATGTAGTCTTGAGTTGGTCATGGTTTTCACTTGCTGCTTTTGTGTTTGCTCTTATGTTATAAATTAGTTCATTTGGCTTTATCCTTATCATTTTACAGTTGCCTTGTGTCATGTGAATTCAACTTATGCTAATTCAACTGTAAATGTTTAAAAATAATGAGCGATATTTTTTTTTCATGCAACATTCCCTTAAATACAGGCCAGACCCATTTCTTCTGGCATTCAGCCAAAGAAACAGCAAGTTCTTCCAACAAATGCAGGAAAACTGGCAGTGTTGGGTGTTGTGAAAGATAGTGAAGTACTCAAAACAGCCACCTGTGCTTACTGTGTGTGCTAGTTAAGTGATTTTCAGAGATAATTTTGTCTTAACCTTACCCTTGATTTTAGAAGCCAAGCCTTGCTTAAAAGGTGACTCCATGCGGTTTGTTGTGAGTTCTTTGGCCAGATCTTTCGGGTGTTAGGGATGCATTTTATTATCAACAGTGTTTTAGGCTTATAACTTGCGAATAAGCAACAAGAGGAGTGAAGTCCTCTATGTTTTGCTGTACAAATATGAATCATTCACGACCCTATTTCTATTAGTAAATAGATGTATATTTCCCCCCTCCATTTGTTTATATGGTGGTAGTCTATTTTTGCCATTGAGTTCGCTCTGTTGGAAAGTAGCAATGGGTGAGAAATGTGGGCTGTGTTAAATAAATTGGAGAGCTACTTTGTGGCTTAAAGCACATTTTGTTTCTCAGAGGTGGGAGTCCATGGGAGTAGGGATATGTTGGTTTACTTCTGAACATTTATTCAACTGATCAGTGGTGGAATTAAGTCTCTCTTGTTATTCTGCTAATAATGAAAGCTGCTAATTGCAAATGCAAAGCACTCATGGGGCACGTTGACTCCATCAAATTTATGAGTAAAAAGCCACAGGAAAAAAATGAATAAACCTAGTATTCAAAGACTCAAAAATTAAGATGTTATCCTTTATCCTATTAAATTGGCAAAACTAAAAATGATTCTGATGCCTGATGTTTCAAAGTCGCAGCGACCTAGTACATCTGGATATTGCCGGTGATGTTTTTGTAAAAGTGACCATCTTCTTAGAAAGGGGATTTGGCAAAGTTACCAAGATCTGCAAGAATGTTCATACCCTTTCTTTCAGTCTTCTGGGAATTCCAATTCCCTGGGAAATTGAAATTATGGGTAAGGATATTCAGTCTAGCATTATTTAATTTCTGAAACAGTTGGAATAACTTCAAGGGTTCACCAGCAGGAACCTGGTTGAGTAAGCCCCAGTTTAACCATTCTAGGAAATAAAGTGCAGCCATTGAATGGATGTAGAGACCATATAGCAAAATGGAAAGAAAGGTTATACCAGGTTAAGTGAAAAAAAAAAAAGGTACAAAATTAAGTGAACACTGTGATGAGAACAAGGTTAAGCATGTTGTAACTGAGGTAATACCCAAGTGTGATTAGTTGTGGCATTAGCGTTTATAGATGTATTTTCTTTTCTCTTTCTCTGTTTACACTTAAAATCTTCATCAAGGTAAGGAGAACATTAAGGAATTAGATAAGGCTATGGTAGGATGAAAATGAGATGCTTGGGAAGACTTTGCTTTTAATCTGAGGGGATGTGTCAGGTTCTTTTGGTGTGGCCGCATGGTTCTGCTAACCGTTCATTTGCTGTGTAAATGCATACAGCTTTCCAAGATGCCCGCGCATGAATTAGAAGTAATTTTGGTAAAGTAACATGTTAAGGCCATATTTTAAAGCTCAGATTCCATCTGCTGAGTGTGTCTGTGTTTGCAAAGGTAATTATTATAGCCTTACTTGCTCTGTTGAGAATAAGAAGCAGTCGAACCCTGTAGAAACATATTTTGTTTTTCTTAAGCATTTTGGAGTAAATCTTTGAATCAGCAAATGTTTTGACTCTTACTACTCATTTTAAAGCTTTGGATCATTTTCATTTAATTTGTTTTTAAAGGTACTGTTCTATCTTTGATGTTGGCAGTTGATAACAACTTTTAAAAATGGATTTACAGTTGTGTATCTGTTGTATGTAAAAGCATGTATTGACTCATGCTTTCAGGAAATCTGCAATACTTATTACCATTTTCCATATGTGCATACACATCTCTCAAAGATATCTACTTATTAAATAACTAGGATCAGACATGTTTGGATACATGTTAAAATTTTGCATAAATGCTTGTTCATGCATTTATGGTGGATCTTAGCCAATAAAGAGGCATATCTATTCCAGTATTGACCTCTCAGTTATGTTTTTTATTTGTATGCATTTTCCTTATTGTTCTAGAAGAAACTTAAAATTACTTTATGGGATGGGCATGGTGGCTCATGCTTGTAATTCCAGCATTTAGGGAGACCAAGGAGGGAGGATTGCTTGAGGCCAGGAGTTTGAGAGCAGCCTGGGCAACATAGCAAGACCCTATCTCTAAAAACAAAAAACAAAAACCCACTTAGCTGGGCACAGGGGTTCATGCCTATAATCCCAGCACTTTGGGAGGCTGAGACGGGGATGGCTTGAGCCCAGGAGTTCGAGGCTGCAGTGAGTTATGGTTGTGCCACTGCACTCTAGCCTAGGTGACAAGAGGAGACCCTGCCTCTAAAAAACATAAATTCTTTATAGAGGACATGTTAATCTGATAAAAATATATGCTAACTATTGATAGTTTGTTTTTTTTTTATAGTGAGGAACCAGTGTATGAGCCATCAGTAGTGCATTTATGGCATTTTTGTTTGCATTTCATGTGTGTGTTTTGTGGCAAGTGTTACTTGAGTCTGCAGGCATGCTGGTCATTCACAGTATAGTGACACTTTTGTCATTTAAATTTACATCTATTAGCTGGGTGGTGGCTCATGCCCGTAATCCCAGAGCTTTGGGAAGCTGAGGCAGGAGGATTGCTTGAAGCCAGGAGTTAGAGATCAACCTGGCCGACATAGTAAGACCCCATTTCTACAAAAAATAAGAAAAAAAAAATCAGCTGGGTATGGCGGTGCATGCCTATGGTTCCAGCTGCCGTGAGTGCAGGTACACTTACATAGGTAGTGAAGGGGTGAGCATCTGGACAGAGAACCAGGTGGGAATGAAAAGGGCAAGTGCAAGAGACCTGGAGGCTTCTTTGAGAGGAAGGAGGCAAAGATTTGGTTGCAAGAGTCTAGGCTAAGAGACAGGGAGAGGAAAGGAGTGTGTATAAGGGGAACAGTGACAGCCTTAGTTTCTTTTTGGGCTGGTGCTAGAAGAGACAAAGAAAAAAAGATTGGAGGCCCCCTGGTAAGTTATGAAGTTTCAGTGAGGATTTTACTGTGCAATGTCTTCTCTTTTTTTAGAGAAGGGATCTCACTCTGTCACCCAGGCTAGAGTGCGGTGGCACGATCATAGCTCATTGTAGCTTTGAACTCCTGGGCTCACGTAATCCTCCTGCCTCAGCCTCCTGAGTAGCTGGGACTACAGGTGCATGCCACCATGGCTACCTGATTTTTCTTAATTTGTTTTTTTCAAGACAGGGTCTCACATGTTGCCCAGGCAGGTCTCCAACTCCTGGCCTCAAGCCATCCTCTTGCCTCAGCCTTTGAAAGTGCTGGGATTATAGGTATGAGCCACCACGCCTGGCCAGTATGCAACATCTACTTTAAGAAATGTTTAGATGTTATTTGTGGGTAGAAAGCTTTTGTACCAGGACCTTCTCCTCCTCATGAAGACTATCTTCAGTGACACTGAGAGCTGAGTTCTGTTTTTCTCATCTTTAGCATTTCCCGTTCCTTAGTGTGTGTTTTTTTTTTCTTTCTTGAGAAAAGAGCACAGAATCTTACAGACTTTAAACCCTCCAGAATTAGAGGTTAATGTCCATTTGAAAAATCACGACACAATGAGAAAGACACGTCTGTCATCTACCAAGAATCTTTGCACCGATTTTTAAATGGGGAATTATTCAGCAGTAACTCAGAATTCCAGCCCAGCAACCCGCCTTTGCAACCTTGCATGTCAATTTCCTTATCTGAGACTTAACCTGCAGTTCCCTGAAACTTGCAAGTGTTACGCTTACCTACTTTTACACTTATCTACTTTTACTGTAATCATGTCTTACTTTTTTTTTTGCAACAGCAATGATTTTAAGCCAGAGGATCATCTCAGGCCCCCCTCACATCCTTACTTTTTTGCTGTGCAAATTTTGTCATTTGGATATTATTGTAAGACTGTCAGGACTTTATCACTGCCCCGTTTGGGAGACCTGGTTTATGAGTTAACTGTCAGTGTTGCATATAACTTTTTTTTTTTTTAATGCCATACTCTTCTGGAGCAGTGTTTCTCAAACTTTAATGTGCATGAGCCTCTGGGGATCTCGTGAACATGCAGTTTCTCATTCGGGAGGCCTGGGTGGGGCCTGGGAGTCTTCAGTGCACACCTGTTCCCAGGTGGTGCTGATGTCGCTGGACCATCAAGGGACCAGGAGTGGCAGGGTTCTGTGGGAAGTACACGTCTACGTCAGTGACAGACTTCGAAAATGAATTAACTTTTTTGATGGTAGGAAGGAACTTCAGTGCTCCTGGTTCTTAGTGTTATTTTAATATTGCCGCGAGAGCAGATTTTGTTTGCTCTGTGCTTTCCATATTGCTGAGACATCAAAAGGAATACCTTTCCCCCCCTTTTCTTGAGCCTGCATTACAGAAATATTAATTTTTAGAAAAAGCTTTACTGATTAAAATAAACTTGATATTTGAATAGTGACGTTCTTTCTAATGTTAAGGAAACCTGTACGGCTGAATACCAGCCGCAAAATAAAGTGTGTTTCCAAATGACTTTCTGGGAAGCTGTGATTTCAGAGTAGTCCTTAGAAAATTAGCGGGTTTATTTTAATAGTTTAAAAAAAAAAAAGTGGTGGCTTCCTTTAATTCTGAATCATGAGAGCATAGTGGAATAAAATATTCGGTGAATAATATTGGAATTGGATTAGTGACATTTTAAATATAAATGTATATCTGTCCCATTTTGGTGCCAAACGGTTTGAAACAAAAGTGGCTGTAGGTGCTTGAGAAGGTAATCATGAGCCGAAAATAAAATTTTTCTCTCTCTGGGAGGTTGACTCCTGATTATATCTCTTTTGGAGAAATATCTATAAATAGATATTTTAAATAAAGAAAAGGAAATCAGTTTCAAAAAATAGGTCAAGTAAGCATTCAGTTAGTCTGATTTTTCAGCCTTCATTCTCATTGTGTTGCCCATGCTTTTTGAAAATTTCACTGTACTTAATTGCTTTATTGCTGACATTCAAGGTACTTTATATATATTTAAAACGATTGGATGTGTATGTTGAAACTTAAGCTGTGTCCTTGATGTGCGGAGTTGTTAGGTCCCTTTCTGAATATTAAATCAAGTGTTTTTAAGTTCTGCTAAAATAATCACTTGGATTATTTTCCATTCACGTCTTTAATATAATTGAGTCTCTCGGGGCACCACTTTACTCTTGCCAACTTCAGTATAATTTCCTTTGTTCCAAGACCTGGTTTAGTTCCATTTGTCATGGCTGTTGTAAATAGTTACTCGCTCAGGTTGTGTCATCTCCCCCTTCGCAGTGACAACAAAACCATATAGAGGCATATGCATATCAGTTGTTCGGTGTGAAAATATTCCTTGCACCCTTGTTCTCTTAGCACCCACAGCTGTGAAGGACACGGACGACACCGCCTTTGCCCACCAGCTCCTTTAGCAAAGGCTTCAGTAGCAAATGTGGGACATTAGCTGTCTCGAGAGGGTGGGATTCAAACCTAATAACGTGCACTATGCAAGATCTGTTTATGCCCCACTGTGTTCATTTGGTTTGTTCAATCAATTCAAATGGGGCTGAGTATCTATTTTGTGCCAGGCATTGTAATCCAGTGTGCGCTGAGCTTGAGTTTTGATATGTATTTCTGCTGTAGAACTGACCCAGCATCGTGGAGTTGTTAGTAAAAGCAGAAACCCTTGGACGGGCACATCCTTGCTTTCTGCTGCTCTGTCCAGGTGATTATAGGCCATCCTGTCTTCCAGTCTGCAGAACTTCCTCTCTGCTATTCCCCTTTATGAAAGGGATCCACAACTTCTTCCCTCCTGAGGGTCGATCCGAAGTTGGTTCCAGGTGTGATACTGATCATCGGCTTACCCTGGTGAGCCGTTCGGAAAGAGTGACATTTAATTTGCCGTGTTCCTATGAAGCTCCGTAAATGAAGCAAGGTCTGAACTCACTGTTGAAAAACTCCTTTGTTTCCACCTAAAAAAAGCACAGGATGTTCACTTCTATCAGATCAGTTCTTTTCAGTATACCAGCCTGAACATGTGTGTGTCTTTGCCTAAGTACCTATTGCTTCATAAGATAACACCACAAAATTGAAAAGAGTTAGGGAAAAACTGTTCCTTGGTTGGCATCAAAACCAGATACCAAAGAAAAGCCAGCCAAGTGATCGTAAGACTTACGTGGGTAGGGCTGACCGACATTATTTTTCTGTCTCAGTTTTTTAATTTTTTTTTTTTTTAATTGTAGGGGGTTGTGAGGAGGCGTGCTCAGTTAGTTGCCTTGTTTTTGTTGAGACAGAGTCTCACTCTGTCGCCCTGGGTAGGGTGCAGTGTTGTCATCCTAGCTCACTGCAACTTCCAACCTCCAAGCCATCCTTCTGTCTCAGCCTCCCGGGTAGCTGGGACTACAGGCACGTGCCACAATGCCTGTCTGGGCTTTTATTTTTCCTCTCTTTTTAGTAGAGGTGGGGTCTCACTCTTGCTCAGGCTGGTCTCTGACTCCTGAGCTCAAGCGATCCTCTCGCCTCTGGCCTCCTGGAGTGCTAGGATTACAGGTGTGAGCCACCGCGCCTGGCCCCTTTCTCAGTTTTGTTTAACTATTTTCTGTTTTAAAAAAACAAAACCAAAAAAATAAACTTGTTTTGCACTAACAACATGCTTGGCAGCAAGACTCCACACATTGCACAGTCATGATCTAGACAGTGATGATAATAATAGCAAACCTTAATTGTGGGCTCCTCGTGTGCCAGGTACTGTGTTATATACCAAGGGGGAAACTGAGTGATGTGGAGTCAGCGGCTGGGACAGCAGAGAGCTGAGTTCTGAGCCAGGCTGTTCACCTTCCCGCTGTCACCCCGTGTCGGGCGGATTCTGCATCGACTGTTCTTTGTCCACATTTGCTTTCAAAGGCCGGAACATGTTAACCAAAGGAGTGTAAACCTCTAAAAGACATCATGAGTTTACTTGTTGTGTGATGAAAATCACGAATGCTTGCATGTTCTAAAATGACAGGTGTTAACGCTAGGTTAGTATCCCTTCCTCCATCCTACCTACCTTCCCCTCCCCCTGCCCCCAGAGGGGTACTCTAGCTCCATTGCAGAACAATCTCGTAGACTTTGAGGGTTTTGAGATCCCAGAGGAGCATCTTGAAAACTCCCCCAATGAAATGATGCTAGACCTTAAAGATCATAGGGTCCCTGGGATGGCAAATCCTTGAGTGCATGTCATGGGAGAGACTGAGCGGTCACATCTCCGCCTGGGGTCTCAATATCATTGCAGGTGGCCACCCCTAGGAGATTGGAACAGGAACTGGAGAATCAATTTATTTGCCATTTTTAATTTATTCTCAAAGCAAAAAGTCTAGATTAGGTTCCTGTGGTCCAAGGTGGGTGAGCCATCTGTCCGAGGTCACATACGTAATAGGTGGTAGGTGAGTCTTGACTCCAAGCCTAGTGCTCTCTGCCACCCCAGCCACCTTGATCCTCTTAGAATGCAGGTCCACTCACAGGATTCGGCTGCTCAGAAATGTTCATGGCTCCCTTTTACTTACATTGGTTCCTCCTGACCCTCAGGGCTTCTGTGATGCAAAGTTATGGTGAAAGTTACTTCATCAAATCCCAATAGCCATTTATGTGCAGGGTGTTTAGCTGGGGGTGCTGAGATGCATCAGATTTCAAAGCTCTGCCCTCAAGGAGTGTACAGCTAGCCAAGGGCTGGAAGTATAATATCAATTTAGGAATGCCTGGTATACCAGGCAGAAAGTGACAGTTTTAATCAGAGGTGGGAAGTACTTTTGCAGCTCAAAGGCATGAGAGATGATCCTGGATGGGCTGTGACCAGGAAAGACTTCGGGGGAGGAGATGACATTGAGTAGGTCTTCATGGAAGAACAAATGTGAGGACGTGTTGGCTGGGGCGGCATGAGGACCACAGAGGTGCAGGGATGACTTGTGTCAGAGGAGCAGGAACTATTTGGCTGGATCATGTGGGCTGCAGGTGGAAGTCAAGACTGGAAAACAATTGGCATCATGTCATGTGGGGTCTGGACTGTGGGGCCATCAGCTGGTACTCAATCTAGAAAGTACTTGGGAGGCACTGAAAGTTTTTGAGCAGGGAAATTAAGTGATGGGGCTGTATTTTAACAAGTTAAGGCTGGTTTGGTGGTAAGGGTGGACTAGAGAAGGGGACCCCCACCCCCACGCGGTTCTGAATTAATGTCACTTAGAAAATGAGCCTCAGAAATGGAGCAACTGGAGGTTTGGGCACAGTGGCACTTACAGCTCACAACCGACTTCAGGCACAAATGGATGTTGTCGACCGAGGAAGTGGATTGGCGCAAAACTAGTGCTCTTTGAAAATAAATAGTACAACTGTGAGTGCTAAAACAAGCATCTATTAAGCTAATTAGAAGACACATTAAAGGAAATTATCATTCTCATAAGTATGGAATGGTTATGATTTTGCCTGTATGTGTGTGGGTTTGATAACAGTGTACAACTGAAGAACACTAGGTGTGGTTTTATACAAAGAAAAAAATTTGCACTAAAGATGTTTGTCTGATGTAATTCTTTAAAATTCTTGCTAATTGGTCTGTCAGAGTTAATGACTCTGTAGATGCATAACCTATTTTTTTTTTTTAAAAGACCTTTGTGTTATTGGGAGCATTTTGGCTGACTTTTCATGGTATGTAAAGTGCTAAAAGTATTGTTTTTAATATGAGGGAACTGAGAAAAATTGAGGCCAGTTCATTTGTATGATTCTCTTAGAGCAGAAATAATTTAATAGATCAATTTTATACTCTATTATTGCTGTTTTCCCAGTAAATGTCCTTAATTGTTTAGGGAAAAAGTCTTGGCTGACTTAGCTCACCCTTCCCAAATCCTTCCTTCTCTTTGTATACACATTTACTCATTGTCTTTCTCACTGTCACTGTGCCAGCCCTGTTATTCTTTATCGATCCCATAGCCTTTCCAGTGGGCTGTATACTGTCATATGTCATTATAAATATTGTTACCTGTTTGTATTCCTATCATACCATGAACTCCTTGAGAGCAAGGCGCTTGTTCATCTTGTACCAGGGTATACGTGCTCAATAGACATCAAAAAAATGGATGAAGTAATATATATTTGCAGTAGAGTCGTGGTGGGATTTTGGGGAGTAAAAGGAAAACTGTTGTAATTGCTGTAATTCATTGTAAACAACCACACTTTGAGGGAGGTAATGTTGTTGTACGCCCCCCCTCCCCATTTCATATTTTAGAAATGATGTGCAGAACTTTTGAGTTTAATCAAGTAGTTGAGGCTGGGCGAGGTGGCTCACGCCTGTAATCCTAGCACTCTGGGAGGCCGAGGCAGGCGGATCGCTCAAGGTCAGGAGTTCAAAACCAGCTTGAGCAAGATCGAGACCCCGTCTCTACTAAAAAATAGAAAGAAATTAATTAGCCAACTAAAATATATGGAAAAAATTAGCCGGGCATGGTGGCCCATGCCTGTGGTCCCAGCTACTCGGGAGGCTGAGGCAGGAGGATTGCTTGAGCCTAGGAGTTTGAGGTTGCTGTGAGCTAGGCTGATGCCACGGCACTCTAGCCCAGGCAACAGAGTAAGACTCTGTCTCAAAAAAAAAAAAAAAAAAAAAGTAGTTGATGAAATTTTGAAGGATGGGAAAATGGCAGCCCCAGTTCTTGTTCCCCAGCGTGAAGAGGATGGGCCCGTACAGAACAGAGGTTACAAAGGGGGGAGTACGTCGGGAGGGCGGGATGAGTGGGGGGCTACCTGCATTCTTTGGCAATGCCGGATTTGACCTTCAGTGTTCAGAGGCACTCTGTTGACTCATTTGAAAGCAGTATTTTAAGTTAGAGCATGATTATGGGGTGGGCAAATATATTGGCCTACCCTCGAGTGCTGGAGTTCAGCTGTGTCCTCAGCCCTGTTCAGTGCTGGGAACTGGATATTTACCTGTTTATACCTAAGGGAATCACACCCCATCAGAGCTGTCACCGTGCCCAGGGTGGAGCCACACCCTGAGTGTGCTCAGCAGGTGGTGGCATGTGTGCAGGGCTTCAGCCAGGGCTGGGAGCCAGCAGCCAGGCCATGGGCTTGTCTCACCATCCCGAGTTCAGAGAATAAAAGTGGGCCAGGGCCAAGTCAGGTTTTCTTTCTCCCTTTCACTCTGCCTGAGACACTCTCAGTGTGTTGAGTAACAGTGAGGGCTTATATGTGGGAAACTTGGATTGGAGACTATCCTTAGAGCACGTAAGTCCAGTTAAGTGATGGAACTGACATCATAAGGAAACTAGGTTGATTAAGAATTTCAAAGAAGAAAAATTTTACACATGTTTTTGAAAACAAATCCATACTTCTTGTAAAGAGATTGGAATCTCATCACTTAACATTTTGTATTTTCATCCTTTTAAAAATCTTTCATAGTCTTATGAATTTGAACGTCACACTAAGTCTGATCATTTCCTGCTTTTATTTTATTTTAATTATTTATTTTTTTGACACAGGGTCTTGCATTGTTACCCAGGCTGGAGTGCAGTGGCACCACCGTAGGTCACTGTAACTTTGAACTTCTGTCCTCAAGGGATCCTTCTGAGTGGCTAGGACTACACGTGCACACCACCATGCCTGTCTAATTTAAAAAAAAATTTTTTTTTTGTAGAGACAGCGTCTCCCTATGTTATCCACACTAGTCTTAAATTCCTGGCCTCAAGTGATCCTTCCTTTAGTCTTGGCCTTCCTAAATTTCCTGCTTTTAAGAACATAAATGTTTCCTTGTATTAATATTATTTCAAACATTCTTAATGGCTTACATAATTTCTTTGTATGGATATAGTAGACATAATGTTTATTTAACTTTTTTTCGTGGATCTTTTCTTTTATAAGTAACACTGCACTGAACTTGTTTATGTGCAAATACTTGTCTAAATATTCAATTTAGTCTTTAGATTCCACTAGAGGAATTAATGGATCAAAAGAAACAAGCTTTATATATATTGCCATGTTGCTTTTTAGGAAGGCTGTAATTTTATAGTTCCACCAGCATACCAACATTGTATGTAATGCTTCATTCCACTTTTATCTCTGTAATAATATAATTTTTTAAATTTTGCTAAATTTTGTTCAAAAACTGTAATAAAAACATGTCTCCCATTGCCTTCCTGGAACTGCACTGGAGGAGAATGTCCACTGCCGAACTGGCATTCAAGAGTGTTTGGATTGCAACAGTAACAGGCTGGGAGCTTCCAGGCTGAACCCCAGAGAGAACTTGATTCCACCTTTCAGGATGCATCTGCTACTTGTATTAACAAGAAGTCATTTTGGAAGTAACCTCTCATTAGCTCCATTAATGGGGTTGAATTGAAAAGGCACAGTTAGTCGAGTCTTCTCAGACTGCTCAGGGCTCTGGAGCACTCTGCGAGGGCCCGTCTGGTTACTTCTGCCTTCTGCGCTGAGCTCCTCTCTTCCTCGCGCCCTGAACACACCTTTCAGAGGAGCTCAGGGAGTTAATCAAGGAGCAGCGTTAACCAGCTGCTGTGCTAGCTCAGGTGGCACCCCACCTGCTTCCTCGCTATCTCATTATCTTGTTTTAGTTTCTCCAGCGTGCTTCTTACTAACTGAAATTACCTTAAGTGTTTGACTTTGTATCATAACAAGCACTCGATTTTTCTAGTTCATGCTGGATCTCTAGGATCTGGCCCATAGTAGGTGCTGAGTATATGTTCATTGAGTGACTTCCAGAGGGTTTTTATTGCCCATGGAAACAAGTGCAGACATTTACCCCCATCTTCAATCTGCCCCAAGCAGTGAGTCTCATGTCTTGCTGCTTCCTGGTTAGGGATGGGGGCTCTCCCGTTTCTGGGAATGCCCCCTTTCACATGAGTCTAGGTCTGAGGAAATGTTGAATCTGTAGGACCCAACTCAATAGCTAGTCCCTTCCACAAAACCTTTTCCTAACTAGCTCTGTGCTCATCCTTTTGAACCTCTGGAAGTCATTTTAATTATCTTACAAATGCCTTGCAACACGTTCTTGTGTTGTAACTGCCTGTGTGGTTGTCTCTTGGACTGTAGGTCTCTTTGAGTCAGGGATTCCCTGAATCTCTTCCTTGAAGGTCTTTGTTTCCCATATTCCTATTTTCTTCCCCTCTGAAAATTTCCTCAACATTTCTCATCTTGCATCTTAAGGCCTTTTTTTTTTTTTTTGGACAATTAAATGTTTAAAATATTAGAGCTAGTAGGAATCTTGCCTAATGTCTAGTCTCATTAGAATGTGTACCTGCACTGTGGTTTTTCCATTAACATTTGCCCCAGGAGTTTCGAATCAGCTTTGGGGTTAGTAGCAAATGTAGATAATTGTTTCCTGATTAGGAGTCAGATTTGACACTTCCTATTGAAATGTTTTGCTGTCTGGGATATGAAGCAGATGGTCGCTTATGGCAGAACAGATGTCTGTGTTGAATTAGAGCATTTTAAATCTGCTGTTGTACCTTGAAGTGTTTCCCTTGGCAAATACCCACTTCTGACCTACTTGTTTCAGGTTTGGGTGATTTTTCCCCTTAATATGAGGCTACACAGACCCATACAAAAAAGTCTGATTAAAAATGAGTAATAAAACGTAATTCAGCATTGGTTAATCCATCATGCTTTATTCTGATGCAAGTACACTGTTTTAATTGACCAGGTAACCAGTGATTCATTACTAAATACATAGTTAAATGCAAACTGTTGATTCATAACACTAAAAGAAGTAATTTCATTTCAATATAGTTTGATTCTTCAGATTATCTGCTGAGTGGCATTATCAGTAGAGGAATTGCATAGACTTTAGGCAGGCCATCTGGGTTTGAAATTCAGCTCTGTCATGTAAGACCTATGTAACCTCTTGGAAACTTAACATTGCAATACCTCAGTTTTCTCTTCAGTAAAATGGGCTTGTGTGTAATAATGGTACTTAATTTGAGGGTTGAATGAGGATTACATAAGTGAACAAATGAAGAATGCTGAGAATGCTCACTGGTTAATAAACACTACAGAAATGTTAGCTGCTGTTATTAATATTATTAATGTATCTTTTCTTACTTTACCGCTGAGAAAACAGGGCCCTCACTGCTCCTGTTTTTAGTGCAAAGGCTGGAAGAAGGCCAGATCTTAAGCAGAAGTGCTCTCTGCTCAAACCTGTGCCTGGGCTACCTGGCATGGCTTGCTTTCTTCTAAGCTGCTGGTTACATAGGCGTTAGCTGGGATTCACGTAATGCGGATGGACTGCATTACGAAAGTGTGAGTTTTTGGACATCTTGTTTAGGTTTGAGCCTTCACCCTCCAATTTTATATTCTTATTTGTTTGAGGGTAGAGATGTCGGATAAAGGTACCAGAAAGCCAGTGTGTTGCGTTTGAGCTGTGTTTTCTTTTGGCAGATATGTGTCTTTTTCTCAGTACTGTGTATTCCTCTTAGCCTATATAGTACCAAAGGTGAGGGAGGATGTTAAAGTCTAATAATTGGCAAATACGTGTTTTTCCTGCTGTGTGTGGCACTAAAAAGTTTGAGACCTAACACTATCTTGTAAACTTTTCAACATATTGGAAAGCGAAGTGTGTACAGTTATGGACAATGTATCGATGGAGATACTTGAGTTTTCATCTTACAACACTTTGAGTGAGTCTGTGCCGGGCCAACGAGAAGCACAATTAGCAAGGTGCTAATCCAGATTTGCCCTATCCCAGAAAAATGTGGTACGGCATCAATGCTGACAAGGAAACCTGATGGCACTCCCGGTCTCGGTTTTGCCTCTTTTTTTCTTTCCAGTAGCTGTTCCCACTGTATCCATGCTGACCTGAACACACAGCAGACTTTTTTTTTTTTTTTTAAGTAACTTTTCATTATGGAAATTTTCAAAGATGCTTAAGTAGAGAATAGAATAATGATCCTGCAGGTACTCAACACTCAGCTTCGGCAACTGTGTATAACTCTTCCCCTGCTTCCTCCTGCCCCTACTGGCTTATTTCAAAGTAAATCCCCCCAAATATATCATTTTTTCTATACATTCTTCTGTATGTGTCACTCAAAGATAAAGAACTCTTATGAAGTTTTATTTTTAGCTGTATTTACCAGCCACTATTTTTCAATCAAGAAAATTACATTCACTGGCTGAAGGATGCAGGTTGGCCATCGCGTGTCTCAGGGGATTGTGTAATTGAGAAGATCTTGTATTTAATGAGCAATCCAGATTTACATGGCCTTCCTTCAGAAATTTCAAAGGAATCCTAGGTCGCTTGTTCTTCTGAAGGTCTTGCGCACATACCCCTATTGATAATGAAATTTCTACTGGGTGCCTCGAAATTTGTAAACCTGAGATGAGCTTCCCAACTAGCACACATGATGGTGATGTCCCTCAGTCTTCAGGGAGGCCAGGTGTGAGTAGCCCTGGCCCAGGATGTTGTACAGATGCTGTTCTCTTTATATGCCACGAAGTGAAAAGGGTTGGGGACCAAAGTCTATTTATTGGCGATGGCCACATGAACCCAAAATGAGAATCCAGTGATGACTCTAGTGACATATTTGGATCTTTTAAATATGTGGCTGGGAGAGGACGAAGTCAGTTGAACTTATTTCAATTTTGAAAAGAAAGCTCTACCTGAAAACTAGTATTTGGGAGCAGTTTTTCTACATAGTAAGTATAATGGCAGGGAAGCACACAATCTGTGTTCCAGCCAAAGCGTTGAGTTGGGAGCCCGGAGATGTGGGTCCCAGTACACCTGTCATCTCCTGAGTGCCCAGGTGGCCTTTGGCTGGTCATGGCTCTGGGTTTTAGTTTGTAGGAGGTGGATGAGGAATGGGATATAAAGGCAATGAAGATTGCTTTGGCCTTGGTGGAGCGATGATGTCCTTATCTTAAGGCTGACGAGTCCAGGGTGGTGGTTCTCATCCCTGTATGACTCAACATGTCTCTTTTTTCTTTTACTTTTGATTCTGAAATAATGATAGATT
>CAUYPO010011639.1:0-13422 GCA_963574435.1 Cheirogaleus major
TATTCTACTAAGTGAAGTATCACAAGAATGGAAAAACAAGCTTCACATGTACTCACCAGCAAGTTGGTATTAATCGATCAACACTTAAGAGCACATATAGTAATAACATTCATCGGGTCAGGCAGGTGGGAGCAGGGAGGAGGGGATGGGTATACACACAGCTAATGGGTGCAATATGTACTGTCTGAGGGATGGACATGCTTGAGGCTCTGACTCGGGTGGGGCAAAGGCAATATATGTAACCTAAACATTTGTACCCCCGTCATATACTGAAATAAACAAAAAGTTAGAAAAAATAAAACAAAGAATTAATTGTGAATTAATTAATAATTACTTGAATTCGTTGTGATTGTGTGTTTAATTGTGATTCTGTGTTTTCACCTGTCTGGTGGCTTGCTAGTAATATGCTGAAATAAAGAAAAGGAAAGAAAAGTCTATAATCAAATAAGCTCTTGAGAAAACTGTGTGAAATATGCAATAAAATATTATCCTCAGACAGTGAGACATGCAGTTGAAGGGTGGTGGCTGTTTTACATGCTTGCTCCCAACCAAAAGTGCTCTCACTCCCAGGATCTTCAGAACGGAGCTTTGCTGATGGTCTGGGCATGTCTGGAGGGCTAATCCCCAGGGCACTAAACAGGAAAGACACATCCCACCAGAAGAGTTCGTCAGGTTTACAAGTTCCAGCCAAGAAAAATAGGTCAGAGTCAGAGGGCAGAGGTAAGTTTGAGTACAGCACAGCGTCTGTCTTTTAGCATGTCCTCTGGAGTACCCCTTTCAGAGTCCTGGATCGCTTCTGGATAGAGCTTCAATGAAGAGGAAGTTAAAAGAGAAAAAAAAGAAAAAAGAAAAAACCTAACAACTGTATAACAAAATCTCAGTAAGACCAGGAGAGCAGAGGCAAGGCTGTGTAGCAGACCACAGCACAGACGGAGATGAAGGGAACCTTCTTGACTTGAGGAGGCCTTTGGAACATGGAACAGACAGGCTTCCACTGGGAGTGGAGATGAGAAGCTGGAGAGGTGAGAATTGGGGCAGCTGTCACACAAAAAGCTCTGGCAGGAAAAAAAAGTTTACCTCAGTAGCTTAAACAAGAGCAGAGAGAGATGACAGAATTTAAATTGTAGCCTAGAGGAAAGGCCAATGAGCCTGTGGGGTATTCCCTAAGGAGGTGTGGAGAGGCAGGCAGAGGTAGTCTGGGCAAGCTGATACTTGCACCAGAACCAGAGAAATAAATACTGTATTGTTATTCTTCGGGATGCCGTTGTGACTTACAGAATTTGAGTTATACACTTATACTTGGTACAAAGTGACTCCTGCCTTTTCATTTAGTCCCCAAGGCTAGAGACTGCATGCATCCAATGTCCTCGTCCCTCGCATGGTGTCTGTATCACAGATAAGACTCCTTGCTGAGTACTGCCCCTCTTCTGATAAATGAAGGTTGTGGAACTTCAGTATTCTAAGTTTGATAATCTTCATGTAATTAAGAGGGCCTCAGATTTCCCTGGGTTCTCCAGCCTTCAGAAAGAATCTTTCCCCCATATCAGTATTCTGTGTTCCCATCTGGTGAACCTTAGGAAATCCCTTTTTCTTTTTCCTAATGGATTGCTCTTTCCAAGTGTTTTCTGGGAATTTCCAAGGAGTACTTAAATATTCTAAAATTTGGCTCTGATCGTTTGTCACCTGAAAAGAGAACTACAATGTGGAAAAGAAACCTTAAATACAGGCATTGCTCTTTCTAGAGCCCTTGGAAATGTCCTTCCACAGGATTCTTTACTTGAGGTTGATTGGCTGCCATGTTCCAGAGCTATGCCTACCTCCTCCCAGCAAGGATGCCTTGGATTAGAAGCTCTTGGAATTCAGGCTAACCTGCTCTCAGCCACAGAGGAGAATGTCGTTTCCTCCTCCAGGTTATGGTCCACCCCATTTTCTCTGTTCAGATGATTGGCAGAGGAGATGAGACAAAAGTTGTCTACAAGGGAAAGTCCCACTCTTATATACAGGGTATGATCTGGACCCCAAGGCATGAGATGAGTCAAGTGAAATATTTGACCAGAGTTATGAAGTCAGAATTATGCTACTTTTGGGGGGATTGAGAAGACTAGCAGACATTGGGCTTTGGCAAATTCTATCTGGTCTGTTTTATGATAGAGCCTCCAGCACCGGGTGAAGACATGCCAAGTTTGCTGCCTCATCTTTCCAGCCATCAACCAGAGTCAGCTTCCAACGTTTTGTGGGTTGTCTTTGGACATAATACGTGTGTTTATACATGCACCTCATAAAACCACCATAGAATAGTTTTCTGCAAACAGGGATGTCTAGGTTTGAAAAAAGAAAAACATATTAATCTGTAAAGATACAATCATATGTCTAGTTTATAGTACTAAACAGAATCTTTAATATCTAGTCAGAATTAGTGTTCTCTGAGGGAAATGGGTGCATATTTGTGTTTTATCTGTATAACTAAAAGCACCTGCCCAAATGGCCTTTTCCAAAGGCAAATACTAGTTTTTATTGCACAATAAAAATTTTGCTAACAGCACTAAAAAGAGCCGCTTCTAGCTTTGATAATTTAAATGTTCATTCACCACTGACCTCTTTGGACAAAAATAACAACACAGTTGAATAAGATGTTGAGAGTGTATACGTTTGTGATTATGTCTGCCCAATTTCAAACAATTTTAAAGCATATTTGAATGATTCTGGTTAACGACACTCTACTAAGATAAATATTTGGTTAAAAGTAGTGTTCTTCTGGCCTATTTCATTTCCAGAATATTGTGAGTTAGCATCTATGAGGAGGAAGAGAATAAGTACTTGGATTTCATTCTGGAATAACTTTCTTACAGGCCAGCAGAACTCTGTGAACTAATAAATATTTCTACAGCCACTGCTTTTACATTAGAATGAAGCTTTCTTCTTGTCTTTTAAGTGTTTCTTTGGAAAAAATATTTTAAGCTCTCTTGAGTCTTTTTAATATTCTCTAATCTTAGCCTAACTTTCTGAATCACTACTTTCTGGCTTTTCTATGGATTGTGTTTTTCTGTTTGATCGTGCACAGTTCTAATCTAATAAAAGATTTACCCAGGTTGAACTCAGTCAAAACCATAGAGAGGCTACGTAGGCACAGTTCAACTTCATGCTCATCTGGACAGGAAGGAAACTTCCAGGATTGTGCCACCTGGACCTGTCCATGGCCTTGTGATAAAAGTCTCAGCAGAGAAAACTGCCTGCATCTTATTTCTTTCATTCTGCTGGATTTCACTCTACTTCCATTTCTGTTCCTCTGGTTTTGCTAATTACCAATATTCTCCTAGACAATGGTACAACTGCCCGATTTTATTGTATTAAATTTTATACAATGTTCTGTTCACTTCCTCTTCCTTGTTTTTTTTCCTCCCTTCTTTTTCTAGTAAGGGTCCAGAGGAGACAAGGGAGCCAGTCATATATCTCTCTGGTGAAAAGACTTCCCAAAAGGGGAAATAGCAAATTCAGAGTCTCAAAGAGGAGCACAGCATGTCTGGGATGGATTGATCAAAGACAAGAAGGTAGAAAAGATGAAGTCAGGATGAGAACCCCATCAGCTAGACCTCTGGAAGCCATACAAGGGCTTTGGCTTGCACTCTGAGTGAGATAGGAGCTCCTGGAGGATGTTGAGCAGATTTAACCTTCATGTCTAAGAGGCCCACACTAGCAGATATATTGAGACTACACCATGAGCAAGAAAGAGAGAGGTGCAGGGTGGGAGCCTATTGAAATAATCTAGCCAAAGGATGTTGGTGACTTGGACCAGGTTAGTAGCAGTTGAGATTAAAGAAGTGTTTGGATTCTGGATATATTTTTCAAGTAGAGCTTACAGGATTGGATGTGTAATAATGAGAGAAATGGAGACACTGAAGATGAATTCAAGTATTTTGCATGAGAAACTGGAAGGAAGGTGTTGCCATTAATTGAAGTGGGAGTGGCTGAGGGTAGAACAAGTTTGGGAACAAGATCAAGAGCTCAGTGTCTTTGAACATATTCATGTTGGGATTTCTAATTGATATCCAAGTATACATATCAAGTAGGCAGGTGACTTATGTCTGGAATTCAAGGGAGTATTCTAGGCTGCATATATATATGTGAATATGAGAATCCTCATTGTATAGACAGTATTTAAAGATGAGTGAATGAATGGAACCAACAAGAGAGTAATAGACAAAAAGGTGAGGAGATACATGGACAGTAGCCCTGTGTGTCCAGGTATTTTTGTGCATTATGTCCCAGGCCTGCAGATATCTCAATGGCATGGCCATCTGCCCCTTTTCAAGGGAAAATGCCCAGAAAACAAACATCTAGCAAAGGTTTGTTTGTTTTGGTCTTTTCTTCACACATTCATTTACAAGTATGTGTTTGCATGTGAGCCTATGTTTTCTACATTTTTTTATTGCTGATTTGGGACTATGTTGAGTGTACCAGATTGATTGGAAGAGAAAAACATATCAAGGTTCACTAGAAGAAATAAGTGATAATTCTAGAGAGCAGTGTACAGTCCCTGAGACCTTATAGAGAAATTGATGACACAGAAGGATTCTGCCGAATGTGTACTTGCTGCCAAAGAGTGAGGTGAAGTGAGCGAGAACACTGTTGCAGCCTGACCAGATGGAGGAAAGATTGTTCTGACCGCACAAGCTTGCCTCCTGGTTGCCTTGGTTACGGGAAACTCATCACACACGCAAAAGTAGTAAATGGTGCAAATGGTAATTAGCCATGGAGCAACAGGTGACCTAGCTCGCACTACCTTGGGGGAAGATCTTGTGACAGGAAAAGGATGCCACAGGAGACAAGGAACTCATTGTGAATAACAAGGGTGACATTAGGGTTGCCTGTTCAGGAACCTCTCACTGAAGCAGAACTTTTTGCATTTTCCATTAACTTTGTTCAGCCTGAATGTAGCTAACCCACAGTATTGCCACCCTGGTCCTGTCTGATGCCATTACTGAGTAGAAAGGCACCCTAGAGTGAACAGGTGGGTGGATGAACAAAATAATTGTTACAAATCTTCTTTCTTTTCACAAAAGGGAAGAGGCCATTCTGAATGCAGCTGAGCATTTCAGCATTAAGTTCCTTGTAAATCTCTGTGGGTCCCTACCCCAGATACTAGCCATGCATTATTCCAAGATAAAGCGAAATGGAAAATAAATCATTTAATAGAATCTATGCACGTGGCTCTGTTTGTTCAAACCTTCATAATAAATCCAAATCTCACAAGTCACATAGGTAAAATTTAAGGAATGAGAATGTTACTCCTATTACAGAAGTTTGGTAGGTTGATCTGAAACAACTTGGAATTTCTTTGGAAGCTTGGGCATGAAATGAATCCTTCCTTCTTCCTACCTGGCAGGCCCCACCAGCTTGATGAATCTGCCGTGAGGCAAGTGGCACAGCCTGTCTAGTTGGAGCAATCAGAAGCAGCAATGAATAACAGTATTACACCTGGGGCTCCTTCTTGGCACATTCAGAGTCAATTTGATTTTTACTCTGCTTCTTGCACAAAGGTCCTTTGGAAGCTATAATTTGGGCATTTCAATATTGAATTTAGAGGACTCTTAAAAATGTTTCAAGGGTTGGGTTGAGGAAATAAAGGAATAAAACAAGGGATTGTATTTCGATTTCTAACACTGATCTGCCATCTGGATAGAACACCTGGACAGAGCGGGGAAATGAACATACAGTGTAGATTTGGACCAGCAAAATTGGAAAGTCGATTATTTTGTTCTGTGGGGTTTCACTGGAGAGGACTAAGATGAGCCAGCCAAGGAGCACCAGGTGAGAATGTCAGTCCTGAAACATACACCCACGAGTGATGATCACAGCTGCCCTGTCATTCCGGCAAGCGCTGAAGCTCCAGCTTGGTGAAAAGCACAAGCAGATAAGATTTCCATTTCTATAATATTACTGGCAAAACAATAAACTCAACATTTCAAAGATTGAAAAGTTTTCTAATTATTCCATATCCTCATGTACTCGCCCAAACATCAATTTTTCCTGTTAATGTTTGTGCTGATAGGAAGAGGTAGCCAGGAGCTAAATAAAGCCCACAGATAGCAATTACCACAGTACATTAGGAATGCTCTGTTTAATGGACTGCTTTAAATAACTGATGTCCCTTTGCCATCATACAGTATATATTTTTCTCCTGTACAAACTGAACACGAATACCCAATAACCTGCTGTCTCAGAAATAGCATTAATAACTTAAAAATGAAATCCTTATGAGTAGAAGCTAAGTACTTTGGAAAGACTCATTCTCAAAGCAAACAGAAGCATTTGGAAATCCAAGGCAGGATCTTATTGTCTTTAAATGAGATGAAAGGAAGCATAGAATATTTACGTAAAGATTGAAAGTATTAATATAACTGCAACAGAGCCAAAGAAAAAATGTTGAAAGATGCCATTCCTTTATCAGGGTATTTTTTTAAAGAAAGATGGTACACACTTGTGTAACCCACACATTTTTTTTTTTAATGCAGCAAGCATTGATTGTTTTTTATTATTCTCTTTTTAAGGGTCTGCACTATCCCCTAGTGTGCTTGACTCCAGCCCCTGACTCTTGAATGTGCATAACCAGGCTGATAGCACCTTAGTGAAACATCAGCTTTCCCATCAATTGCCGCCTTCTGCCTTTCTGCTGCCTGAGAGAACTTAGCTTTAAGCCTTAAGTTTAGTCAGTTAGCTTTCTGACCAAACTTGAGATAAACTTTTACAAACTTTTTCTAGAAATTACTGTAGTTTACTTCTTAGAAATTACTGTAAAACTATATAGATCTTGTTATTTAGCATGTTATAATAGTACACATATATCACTATGAGTTTGGTTTTTAACGTTTTGTATTGGAATAACATTGGCTTCCTCTGTGATTTTACATTTATTTTATGCATTTAATAACCTTATTCTGAGAAAGCGTTCAGAGGTCTTTCCCAAGTGCCAAAAGGGCCATGGCACAAGAAGAGGTTAAGAGCTCTAATAGTCTTTTTTGCAATTGTCTGAAAATGTTCTTTTTGCTTTAATTTTTGGCAGAGTTTTGTTTTTGGCTTGATATTAAACTTTATGCTGGCTTTTCAGCATGTTGAATATGTCTACTCATTGTCTTTTGGCTTTCATAATTGCTTTTGAGAAGTCATTGCTAATCTGTCACTCCTTTGAAGATAATCTTTTTTCTAGCTTTTCAAGATTTTATTTTATTTTTTCATTTTCAATATAATGGGCTTAGATGTGTTTTTCTTCTTGTTTATTTGCTTGGCTTCTTGCAGCAGTGGCTTGATATTGTTCAATAGTTCTGGAAATTTCTTTGAAAATTCTCTCTTAACTTTGCCTCTGTTATCTTTCTCAGGGACCATCTCACTCTATATTATTTTACTCTTTCTTCTTTTACATCTTTTTGCCTACTCTTGTATTATTTGATTATTTCTTTCTGATCTATCTCCAAGTTCTCTGATTATCTCTGTCTGTGACTAATCTGCTATTATGACAGTCCACTGCATTCTGAATTTGGTTATTGTATTTTACAGTTCTAGAATTTCTATTTGTCTCTGCTATGTCACTATTCCAGAGCTCTTAAGTTACAGCTTTTTTTTTTTTGTCCTTCTACTTTCTCTTTCCCAGTAATGTTGTTTATGCTTACATTATTGATCATAGTCATATGTAGATTAAAAGGCATTATTAAACTTTACTTTTTTATAAGTTTCAAAGCACTGAGGCATTATGCTAAATGGAACTTGGGTTGATTCTTCTCTCTGGGCTTCAATTTCCTCATCTGTGAAATCAGGGAATTGGGAAAGACCAGTAGCTTCTAGAAATTTTGGATTTTACAGTCCAGTAAGATTTCCAAAAATAATTTGGCATACATTAAAGTGTTGTCAAATTTTATGTTTCTAAATGAGGATATTAGTAAAACAACTACCACCATTATTTCATAAAAGAAAGAACATTTAACAAAAACCTTACAATAAGAAAATAAAATGAACTTGTATCTTCTAGGTTGTCCTTATTTATCTCATTTTCCCCAGACAAATCCTGGAAGGAACACGTCATTAGACCCAATTTCTGGAACCACAGGAATTGATGATATAAAGTTCCTTCCAGAATTTACATTATATGATTTCTAAAACAAAGTGCTAATTATGTATAATTGTTAATGAGCACAAAAAAACATCCAGAAATTGAGGTAAGGTGACCTAACATTTGAGAAAAATTTTGTAGGGTAGTCGTTAGGACTTTCACTGGAATGGGACTAGTTTGGCATAAGAATCACCTAGGGAGTTTTTAAAACATCCTAATGTGCAGGCCAATGCCATTCTGATTTAATTGTCCTGAAATGAAACCCTGACATGGATAGTTTTTTTTTTTTTTTTTTTTTATAGTTCCCAGGTGATTCAAATGGGCAGCCAGAATTGAGAACCACTGTGGAAACCTCTGAAGTCAGGTTTGAAATTTAGGCCTTACTCCATCATTTATTATGTGACCTCAGCAAGTTATTTAACCCTTCCAACCTTCAGTTTCCTCATCTACAAAGTAGAGATTATAAAACCTATTTCACTGGATCAAATTAAGATCAAATGAGATGATATATGGGAAAATCCCTTTGTAAACCATAGAATACTGTGTAATAAATGATTTGAAGATATTATCATTATTGTCCCAGTGAAGGCAGAGAGACCAAAGAGCCTAGAGTGTGTGGAAGTGATAGAACAAAGTCAAGCCTGACTACAATGGAAAATAGTGGAAAAATGAAGATGGGTTGGACCTTGAGTGTTTGGCAGGTGAGTTTTAACTTAAAGCAGAAGTTTTCTATTACTCACTAGGGTATTGAAAATATCCATATATAGCAGCTATAATTTATTGAGTACTTCCTATGTACTTGGCAGTGGTGCAACGCAGGTGTTATTATCATAATTTTACAAATGAGGACACATTTCCTGAAGCAAAGTTAACTTATCATGCAAAGGTCACCCAGCATGTAAAGAACAGAGCCAGGATTTGAACTCAGGTCCGTCTGGCTCTAATACCTGTACTCTTTGCATATGTCAGAAAACCAGGGTGACAACTCAGTTCTGGTTTTTTAACAGTCACTGCAATATCTAATTTTGTAAGCTAATTTGTCAACTCTTAGAAGAAGGAAACATTTCAAAAAAAGACTTGGTATTTGGTGAGACCAAAGTTTATAGGATGGAGCTGATCTAGGAGAATTTTCCTTCCTTCTCCCAGCAGATAACCTTCTCAATTAGGAACTTTCATCATCTCATTCTTGTGGATTTCACTGGCAGCTAAAACAAAATAAGAGGTTGTTTGGCAGTAGTTCAAAATGTTCCCCTTCTAGGTATACTTGCATTTTAATAGGGGATTCACCAAGCTTGAAGTACCTTTAGGACCCAAACAAATGAACCATTTGCATAAGAAACTTAGTTTTGCAGGATACAAAATTTTGGACTGGGCATTATTCTGTTTGAGAAGAGCGAGAGTGGGGCCCTAGTCTCTACTGGCTTGTAAGGTCTCACTTGTGAAAAGAAGGCTGCAAAGACAATCACAGCAACAACAAAAATAAATAAATGAGACCTCATCAAATTGAAAAGCTTCTGTATAGCCAAGGAAACTGCCACAAGAGCAAACAGACAACTTACAGAATGGAAGGAAAATATTCACATGCTACATATCTGATAAAGGGCAGATAACTAGAATCTATATAGAACTCAGGAAAATCAGCAAGAAAAAAATCAAACAACCCTATTAAAATGTGGGCAAAGGATATGAACAGAAACTTTTCAAGAGAAGATAGACTAATGGCCAACAAACATATGAAAAAATGCTCAACATTTCTAATCATCAGGGAAATGCAAATCAAAACCACAATGAGATATCACTTAACTCCAGTGAGAATGGCTTTTGTCAAAAAGTTCCAAAACAGTAAATGTTGGCGTGGATGCGGAGAGATAGGGACACTCATACACTGCTGGTGGGACTGCAAACTAGTGCAACCTTTGCGGAAAGGAATATGGAGATACCTCAAAGAGCTACAAGTAGAACTACCATTTGCTCCAGCAATCCCTTTACTGGGCAACTCCCCAAAGGAAAAAAAGGCATTCTATAAAATAGACATCTACACTAGAATGTTTATAGCAGCACAATTCACAGTTGCAAAGATGTGGAAACAACGCAAGTGCCCATCAATACATGAGTGGCTTAATAAAATGTGGTATATGTATACTATGGAATACTCAGTCACAAAAAACAATGGTGATCTAACACCTCTTGTATTATCCTGGATAGAACTGGAGCCCATTCTGCTAAGTGAAGTATCACAAGAATGGAAAAACAAGCACGATATGTACTCATCATCAAATTGGTATTAGCTGATCAACACTTATGTGCACATTTAGTAGTAACATTCATCAGGTGTCAGGCAGGTGGGAGGGGAGAGGATGAGATGGGTAGATGCATACCTAATTGGTGTGGTACGCACCATCTTGGTGAGGGACACATTTGCAGCTCTGACTCAGGTGGGGCAAGGGCAATATATGTAACCTAAACATTTGTACCCCTTGATATGCTGAAATAAAAAAATTAAAAATATGTAAATAAATACATTTAAAAGAACTGCGGTCAGCGGGTGGAGAAGATACTTTAGAACAAAATATTTTTATCTAAGGCTTCTGGAATCATACCCCTGAGATATGGAAGAAGATACATTGTTTATTAACAGTGGTTTGGAAGGAGCAAAAAAAAAAAAAAGAGAAGTGAGAAGCATTTCAGTATTGAATATTCAGACATCAACAAAAGCAGAACATTAATCCTCACAATTTAAATACAGGAGTAGCCACAGGAGTCTGACGCTGGTGAGGTGATCTAATTAAGATCCAAAAACTGTTTGAAGCCCAAGAGTTAACTCTTCACTCCTCTCTACTCTATATGGGCTTTTACTCCCTACTCTGCTACCAACTAACTCTCTCAATTCTCTACTTCAGTTCCTAGTCTCTACTTGCCACCTTCTCTAAGATTTCCTACTTGACGCCACTTTGCTCTCTGCTTATTTTCACTGTAAATTCCATTCAAACTCTCCAAAAGATTATTCGACTGGGTTGAACTGTGACCAGCTTGTATGAAATGCCCCTGATGGGCAGAGATTTCAAGGTAAACCACCTTGAAGGTCACAGACCACAGATAACTGCCTGTAGCTCAGACATCAACCTCTGGTCAAACTGGATATGACCAGATTAGCTGGGACCCATGATACAAAGTGGGGTGGCTTTTGGGTAAAGAACCACTGGAAAGAGGGATATAAAAATAACAGGCGCTTAGTATGAACTGTTAAATATATACTCCACATAGACACAAGCCTGTTCCACCTGCTTCACATGTGATTCCTGTTCAGATGTACTACTGAGCCAGGCTGGGACTAGGTGAGGCAAGAGAGGTCTGCAGTGCAGGATTTTCAGAGGTGCTCACCCTCAGGGCTGTGCAAGGGCAGAGTCAGAAGCTGAGAGTGAATGTCTCCTTCAGTTTTACACCATAGACCCCTCATTTGCCTCTCCCTAGCTTTGGCCTTGCTGCTGAGAGGCAGTTCCCTTTGTTTTGACTTCCTTTCACCTTCTATCAGTTGAATTTTAGCAGTGTGTCTACCACTGATACTGCCATTTCCAATATGAAAGTCCAGAGTTCTTACAATTTGTCCATAGGGTTGCACTTTCTATGGAGAGATAACACTTAGTAAGTCTTCCTAAAGGAATCCTAAATAACAAAAACAAAACAAAGAGGATCAACTACAGGTTTTACTTCACCTTGATAAGGGTTAATTAACAATAACAGATAATTCAGGCATTTCACCATCAATTTTGTTTCCTTCTGTATTGAAAGGAATAAGCCCATGTATTTATTGTCTGAGCTGAGACTCTGGTGAACTGTATAAACTTGAACTCTCATTTAGAGGTGAAGAATGAACTATTTCATGGGTGAAGGGTCAACAATTTTTCACAGAACAGAAAAACAAAGATAGCTTTTTCCCCCAGTGAATTGTTTAAATATCTGAATCATGTGTTCTGTGACTAGAATTATTTGCACCCAGGCATAAGATATTGGCAGTATCTCTTGAATTCTTAACAGAGACGAGGCATTAATAATAGCCTAAATGGCACACCTCAAACATACTGAACTTGAAAGTAACCCAGATGGCAACTGCAGGACAAGCACTAAGGGTAACTGGCAAGTTTCTTTCCCAGTAAATTAAACGTGGAGAAGAGCTTTCTTTGGTGGAATACACCAAGACCTGAATGCTGTGGTGCACCAAGCACATCCCCCTTAGGTGCTTGTTCCAGCTGGCAGGAGTGTTTGCCGCTGAAGGCTTGTAACTATGTCCCTGTTTGGAGAGTTGCCCTCAGTCTACTGTTACTGCCTTGCCCAGGGTTACACTCTCCAAGGGAGCAGCCTGCATTCAATAACTGGCTGATGCAGGAATACAAAAGACTGAATCTCTTACTTCTATTACAGACATCTCCAAAAGGTTAGCCCATCTTTGGAGTTCCCTGTAGTTTACTGAGGGTACTGCAATTGCCTCACAGTTTGACTTTCACCTCTGCCCAATGCTTTTTATCTAACACCCTCACAGGTGTGGTTCCTGAAAGCATTCTTCAAAAAACAAACGGGGGGAAAAAAAGTCACACATGCAATTCTCAGAATTTCAGTGTTTCCTGGGAACCCTGATCTACAACAGTTGGAGCCAGAAGTGATCCCAAGAAGTAGACTCTAAAATAAGATTTTGATAAACAGTTGAAAGCAAGCGAGAACACTATCACTGGTGGTGAGTGGAGGATGGACATCCCTGGACATTCTACAGGAACACAACTGTTAACGTTTTCATTTGTGGGGAACTGGGATGTGATGCAGGTAGAAGAAAATGCACTGAGGGTTGTCTTTAAAACAAAGCTGTAAATTTTATACTCTTCCTATTAATAGATAAGAACTGTGTTCACTATCCTTGAACCTGAATGATCTTGTAATTGCTTTGACCCATAGATCATGGTGGAAGTGACCCAATGTAACTTCTGAGGATATGTCATAATTGGCCATGTAGCTTTTTCTAGACTTGTTTACCTTTCACTCTCAAGCAATAGATTATTATTTATTTTTACAATTTTAACCATTTTCAAGTGTTCTGTTTAGCGATAGCTTTGTTTACTCTTAAAGCCTTGTGCCAGCCATTAAAAGTTATATAAAAGTTGGCCGGGCGCAGTGGCTCACACCTGTAATCCTAGCACTCTGGGAGGCTGAGGCAGCCAGATCGCTCAAGGTCAGGAGTTCGAAACCAGCCTGAGCAAGAGCAAGACCCTGTCTCTACTAAAAATAGAAAGACATTAATTGGCCAACTAAAAATAGATAGAAAAAAATTAGCC
>CAUYPO010011640.1:0-37128 GCA_963574435.1 Cheirogaleus major
GGGACTACAGGCATGCGCCACCATGCCCGGCTCATTTTTTCTATATATTTTTAGTTGGCCAATTAATTGCTTTCTATTTATAGTAGAGACGGGGTCTCGCTCTTGCTCAGGCTGGTTTCAAACTCCTGAGCTCGAGCAATCCGCCCGCCTCGGCCTCCCAGAGAGCTAGGATTACAGGTGTGAGCCACCTCGCCCAGCTTGTGTTTTGTTTTTTGAGACAGAGTCTCACTCTTTGCCCGGGGTAGAGTGCCGTGGCGTCAGCCTAGCTCACTCCTGGGCTCAAGCGATCCTCCTGCCTCAGCCTCCCGAGTAGCTGGGACTACAGGCATTCACCACCATGCCTGGCTAATTTTTTCTATATATTTTTAGTTGGCCAATTAATTTCTTTCTATTTATAGTAGAGACGGGATCCCACTCTTGCTCAGGCTGGTTTTGAACTCCTGACCTTGAGTGATCCTCCCGCTTCAGCCTCCCAGAGTTCTTTTAACTTTTATACTAAAGTTTTAAGTGATTTACACGCCACCATTGCAGTATTAAGAGTATTCACAATTTGACTACATACTTCCCTTTTCCAGTGAGTTTTATGCTTTCGTATGTTTTCATGTTACTAATTATTACCATCCTTTTGTTTCAACTTGAAGAACTTCCTTTAGCATTTCTTGTAAGACAGGTCTAGTGGTGATAAACTTCCTCAGACTATGTTTGTCTGGAAACGCCTTTATCTTTCCCTCATTTTTGAAGGACAGCTTTGCTGAATAAAGTATTCTTGCTTTACAGTTTTTTTGTTTTTTTTCATTTAGCATTTTGAATATATAATCCCACTCTCTTCCGGCCTACAGGGTTTCTACTGAGAAATCCACTGATAAGCCTTGTCAGGATTTCTTTTTATGTGATGATCCTTTTTTCTCTTGCTGCTTTAAAAAGTCTCCTTTTCTTTGATTCCTGACAGTTCAATTATAATATGTCTTAGTGAAGTCTTTTTCGAGTTGAACCTGATTGGAAACCTCTAAGCTTAATGAACCTGCTTATTAAAACTCCCCAGATTTGAGAAGTTTTCAGCCATTATTTCTCTCTATAAGTCTTTTCCACCTTTTTCTCTGTCTTCTTCTTCTTTAATTCTCATAATGTGAATGTCAGCTCTCTTGATGGTGTCCCATATTCCTGTTTTTCCTCCTCTGACTGAATATTTTCAAATAACCTGTCTTCAGGTTTACAGCTTGATCACATCTGCTGTTGATACTCTCTATTGAATTTTTAATTTCATTTATTGTGCTGTGTACTTCAGAATTTGGTTATTTTTTTATGATTTATATCTCTTTATTGGACTTACTTTTTTGTTTTTCAGTTTTTTATTTGTATGTTTGTTTTTTTTTTAAGAGACAGGGCCTCATACTGCCCAGGCTGGCTTTGAACTCCAGGTATCTGCAGCTGCACCCAGCTTGAACTTCTAATTTTGTTTATGTATTATTTTTCTGATTTCATTAAGATGTCTATTTGTGTTGTCTTGTAGCTTGCTGAGCTTACCTAAAGCATTTATTTTGAAGCCAGGTGCAGTGGCGCATGCCTGTAGTTCCACTTATTTGGGAGGCTGAAATGGGAGAATTACTTGAGCCCTGGAGTTCAAGCCCAGCCTGGGCAACATAATGAGACCCTGTCTTAAATACATACATACATACAGTTATTTTGAATTCTTTGTCAGATACTTTCTCCATTTCTTTGGGGTTGGTTACTAGAATATTATTTTGTTCCTTTGGTGGTGTCAAGTTTCCTTGCTTTTTTTAATGTTCCTGGGAGTCTGGAGTTACCGTCTTCTCATTCGACAAAGCAATCACTTTCCCCAGTCTTTGCTCACTGGCTTCAGGTGGGAAATGCCTTCACTAATTGGCCTCACTAGGCATTCTGAGGCTTTCTCTGACATTTTCTATGGATGTGCCCACTTCATACTTTTTGTTCCCTCCTGGGGGAAGTTCTTAAAATTGTATGCCTGCAATCACAGGCCTGATGCTGAGAGTCTCCTGTTTGTGTTCCATAGGGTAATGCCCTGAAATGCTCAACTTTGTGTGTCTTCTCCAAATCCCACAGAGTCAAGCTGCTTTGTGTGTGAGATGCTTGCACTTGTGGTCCATGAGGACATGCTTAGAGAGCTGCTCTGGGGGTGCTGGGTGGGGTGTGCAGAATGTTTGGAGTGTTCATGGGCTGTTTGGGTCCACAGGCAAAGCATCCCAAGCAGCCAATGGATGGTCTTCCTGATGAAGTCCATGGAGTTATTAGTAGGTTCCACAGACTCTCTTCCCTTCCCTCAGCCTCTCCCAACTATTTAGCCATGCTGATCACCTCAGTATTCTGAGTGGGGTAAAAAAGAATTGTGCTTCTTGGCCAGTGTCACACACAGGTAGGGAGTCAGGTACTCGTGCCGTCACTTTGCTCTGTGGGAGGAATCACCAGCTGAGGGTGTCTCTCTTGGCACTGAGCTGTGCTGCCTTGGGGGAGAGGTGACACAGGTATGGCGAAACTATTTTTCTTATCCTCTTCAGTGGATCTTTTCTTGGATTTTTTTTGCCTCAATGATGTGTTGGAAATGCTCTGCTGAACTCTACCACAGAGGTACTCTCTTCAGTGGATAGTTGTCAGAATTGATGCTTCTGTGGCGGATGATGGTAGAAAGCTCCTATCTGCCATCTTGCTGGTTGTTGGCTTCCTTTTATTTTAATTGTGGTAAAATACATATAACATAAAACTTACCATTTCATCCATTTTTAAGTGCACAATTCAGTGGATTTAAATATTTTCACAATGTGTATGACCATTTCCACAGTCTATTTCCAAAACTTTTTCATCAACTCTAACAGAAACTCTTTACCCATTAAGCAATAACTCTTCATTTTCTCATCCTCCAACCCCCTGGAAACCTCTAATTTACTTTCTGTCTCTTTATGTTGACCTCGTACCCTAAAACTTTGCTGAATTCATTTATTAGCTCTAGTGGCTTTCTTGTGGATTCTTTGGGAATTTCCATATATAGAAATTATCTTCTATATATCTACATATATAGAAAATAATTTTACTTCTTCTTTACCAATTTTGATGCCTTTTATTTCTTTTTGTTTATTTGCTCTAGCTAGAACTTCCACTACAATGTTGAATACTGATGGCAAAAGTAGTGAACATCCTTGTCTTGTTTCTGATCTCAGGGGTAAAGCTTTCAGTCTTTCATCATTGAGTATGATGTTACCTATAGGTTTTTCATACAAGCCCTTTATCAGCCTGAGGAAATTTCCTATATTCCTAGTTTGTTGAATGTTTTATTCTTCCAGGGGTGTTGAATTTTGTTAAATGCATTTTTCTGCATTAATTGACGTTATAATTTTTTTTTTGCTTCATTCTGTTAATGTGGTTTATTATATTAATTGATTTTCTTATGCCATACATTGTTTGATTTTCTGGGATAAATCCCACTTGGTCATGGTGTATAAGCCTTTTAATAAGCTGCTGGATGCAGTTTGACAGCTTTTTTGAGGATTTTTACATCTATAATAATAGGAGAAATTAGTGGATTTGCCTATTCTGGACATTTCACATAAGTGGAACCATATAATATATGGTCCTTAGTGACTATTTATTCACTTAGCATAATGTTTTATCCATGTTGTAATGTGTATCAGTACTTCATTTCTTTGAATGGCTAAATAATATTCCATTGTATAGACATACCACATTTTATTTATCCCATCAACAACAGTTAATGGATATTTGGGTTGTTTTTACTTTTTGGCTATTATAAATAGTGCTGCTGTGAACATTGGTGTACAGGTTTTTGTGTGCATGTATTTTTTTTATTCTTTTGGGTAGATATCTAGAAGTGGGTTTGCTGGGTCATATGGTAATTCTGCGATTAATCATCTAAAGAACTACCAGACTATAATATTTTCCAAACTGGCTAAACAATTTTACATTCTCACCACATCTTCACAAAACTTTCTTTCTGTTTTTTAAAGAAAATTCTAGCTATCCTCATGGGTAGGAAGAGGTATCTCACTGTGGGTTTTATTTGCATTTTCCTGATGGCTAATGGCATTGAGCATCTTTTCACGTCTGTTTCCTGGCTTGCTTGGCTTTTGCATTTCTTTAGCTCTCTTTACATCTCCTCAGCTTCCTAATAGGCTGTAAGGACATTTTCTGTAATGCCATTCCATCAGATGCTTTGTACCGCTAAGCAATCTTTTGATAATCCCCCTCACCTTTGTTACCTGATTGGAATCTATGGTCTTTCAGTATCCTGCCTGTCTAGCTGAGACACAAATTTTTCTATTATTTAAAAATTTTCTTTTTCAGAGACAGGATCTCACTCTCTCTCCCAGGCTGGAGTACAGTGGCGCAATGATAGGTCACTGCAGTCTTGAACTCCTGGGCTCTATCGAGGTGATCTTCCTGCCTCAGTCTCCTGAGTAGCCGGGACTACAGGTGTGTGCCACCACACCTGGATAATTTTTTTTTAATTTTTTTAGAGACAGGGTCTCACTATATTGCCCAGGCTGGTCTCAAACTCCTGGCCTCAAAGGATCCTCCCAAAGTGCTGGGATTATAGGTGTGAGCCACCACACCCAGCCCTGGGACACAAATTTGAATGGCATCTGATTTGATTCTGCGTGAATCAAATGCATGTGTCTTTGGCCCCATGGATACAGCATTAAAATCACAAATTACTGAACATTTAGAAGACATAGAAAAATACAAAGAATAACATAACACCCATAGTTTCAATACCAGATGTAATAGATGTTAACATTTTGTTTTCTGTCATTTTTCTAAAAGAAATTAAACATTCCAGATAGATTTGTATTAGTTAGGATTACATTCTTCTGTGAATGTCAGAAAAATCAAATAACAATTTCTTAAAGAAGATTGGAGTTTATTTTTCTCTTACCTGCAAGAAATCCAAAGGATTTGTATGTCTTTTCACATGTCAGGGTCCTAGGCAGGGCTGTCACTGCTACTTGAGCTCAAATGTGCCTGGCTGGAGGGAGAGCCACAGTCCGGCCTGTGCCTCCCGTGTCATGCCCTGAGTCCTACCTAGCACAGGGCTGCAGCGTCTTTTTCTTAGCACAAAGGTACCTCTGCTGGCCAAGCTATGCCATGTGGTTGTAGCCACATACAAGGGGCACCGTATAGGTTACTAGAAGTCCTGCTTCCAGGTTCGTTTTACTTCGTTTCTTCACCACCATGTGCAGTTTCCATTCCCAAGGTCATTTCATGGGTCAAGGTTTGCTCCAGCATTGCTACCACATTCCAGTTAACAGGAAGGAGGGCAGAATAGGACCACCCATATGCTGTCTTTAAGAACATTTCCCGAATGTGCTCACACCAATTCTGATTTTATCCCTTTGGCTAACATTTAGCCATGTAGCCATACCAAACCGCAAGAAATGTACAAGTAGTCTCTAAAACATGAGGGGTTTATTTCTGTGACTGGTAGGGAAGTAGGTTCAGCAGACAAATAATGGTCTCTTCCATAATTGGGAACTGTGGAGCACTCAGGAAATGTTAACTGCTGCGGCTCTTACAGTTGTCATACTTTTTATCTCATTTGCCTTTCCAGATGTCATGCACGCTCCTGCTTGGCAAATGGAAGTAATACTTCTCAATTAAGTGTTATACAGATGTTCTTCTACTTACACTGGGGTTATGTCCTGATAAACCATTGTAAGTTGAAAATGCATTTAATATACCTAGCCTACTAAACGTCATAGCTTAGCCTAGCCTCTCTCAAATGTGCTCAGAACAGTTGCCCTAGCCTACATTTTTGCAAATCATCTAACACAAAGCCTATTTTATAATATAATAAAATGTTGAACGTCTCACATAAGAGTATTGTACTTCTTTCATATTGCCAGCCCAAGAAAAGATCAAAATTCAAAATTTGAAGTATGGTTTCTACTCAATATGTATCACTTTTGCACCTCATAATTTGAAAAATTATAAGTCAAACCATGGTAAAACAGAAGTGTCTATACTCTGAAATAGTGGAATGCTAATTTTAACCCAATTGGGTTCCAGTATATTTGTACAAATATACTGTACAAATACGTTTGTACAAATGATACACTCAAGATCAGAGTTTGCCTGCAACAAGAAAAATTTTGTATGAACATTTCAAAGCAAAGTTAATCTATTAAAAGTTGTCAACGGAAAGGAAGCCGAACTCTGTAAAATAATTTTAAAGAGATTTACTCTGAGCCAAATTTGAGGACCATGTCCTGGAGCCATGCTGAAGAAACCTTGAGCAAGTGGACTTGCTGTGGCTGGGTTACAGTTTGGTTTTATACATTTCAGGGAGACAGGGGTTACAGGTAAAGTCATGAATCAATACGTGGAAGGCTTGCATTGGTTTCGTCCCCAAAGGTGGGCCATCTCAAAGGTGGGCGTTGGCTTACAAGTTATTGGTGAGTTTAAAGATTCTTTGACTTGTAATTGGTTAAAGACATGAAGCTTTGTCTAGAGGCTTCAAATGTTTTAAGATAAGGAGGTCTGTTAATCAGGGACAATCCAGGGGACAGAGATTTGTTGTGTAAATTGAGGACCTGCAGGTCTGTCTTGCATACCCTTAGGCCTGTTAATGGGTTACAAAGGATGTCTGCAAGAAGGGGCGGGGGATGATGAGGCATGTCTGACCTCCCTTCTCATGGTCAGTAACTCAGTTTTAGGGTATCCACTTGGCCAAGAGGGGGTCCATTCAGTCAGCTGGTGGTGGGAGGGACTTAAGACTTTATTTTAGTTCACAAAATACACAATTCGATGATTTTTCACAAATTTACAGGATTATATGACCATTACCACAATCCAGTTTTTGACTATTTCTATCACCTGAAAAAGATTCCTTATGACATTACAGTCACCCTGGGCTCCAGGCAACCACTAATCTGCTCTCAGTCTCTACAGACAGTCATGTGCCATTTAATGACGGAATATGTTCTGAAAAATGAAAAATGCATCCTTAGGCAATTTCACCATTATGCAAACGTCATGAAATGTACGTACACAAACCTAGATGGTATAGCCTACTGCACACCTAGGCTATGTGGCATAGCCTATTGCTCCTAGGCTACAAGCCTGTACAGCTTGTTACTGCATTGAATATTGTAGGCAGTTGTAACACAGTGGTACTTGTGTGTCTAAACATAGAAGAGGCACAGTGTTAGGTGCTATACATAATTGTGTGTGCTATACTGTTATAGACTGGCAGTGCAGTAGATTTGTGTACACCAGCATCACCACAAACTAGGCAATAGGAATTTTTTAGGTCCATTGTCATTTTCTGGGACCACTGCTGTATATGCAATCTGTCGTTGACGTTATGTGATGTATGACTGTATTAGCCTTTTCTGGACTGTGAACTAAAATAAAATTTTAAGGCTCATCCCCCCGCCCCCACTGGCTGACTGAATGGACCCCCTCATGGCCAAAGGAATATCCTACAACTAAATTGCCTGCCAGGAGGAGGGAGGTCAGACATGCCTCATCATGCCCCCCTCCCTTCTTGGGGACATCGTTTGTAACCCATTAACAGGCCTAAGGGGATGCAAGACAGACCTGCAGGTCCTCAATTTACACAACAAATCTATGTCTGCTGGCTTGTCTCTGATTAAGAGCTTCTTATCTTAAACATTCGAAGCCTCTAGACAAAGTTTCATGTCTTTAACCAGTTATAAGTCAAAGAATTTTTAAACCAAACCCACCTATAACCTGTAAGCCCCCTCCTTCAAGATGGCCCACCTTTTCTGGCCCAACCACTGTCTGCCTCCCACGTATTGATTTAAGACTTTACCTGTAACCCCTGTCTCCCTGAAATGTATAAAACCAAACTGTAACCCAGCCACAGCGAGTCCACTTGCTCAAGGCTTCCTGGGCGTGGCTCCGGGTCATGGTCCTCAAATTTGGCTCAGAGTAAATTTCTTTGAAATTATTTCACAGAGTTTGGCTTTTTTTCCGTTAACAGGACCATCTCAATGATTTCATATTGTGAGTAAATGTGATATTGTGAAGTAAATATTTGGTTTTGTTTCCTGGCATGCAACTCCTAAAGTCTTGGAATTTCCAAAGTGATGTCTTTTTGTGTGCGGATGGTTGCCTGAAAGGCCAAGGCAGGATGGAAGCTTGGGACTTCCAGCCCTGTCCCCAACCTCAGGGGAGGGGAGGAGGGTTGAAGGTTAAGCTGATCGCCAGTGGCCTGTGATTTAATCAGTTGTGCCTAAGTAATGAGGCTTCCATAAAAACCCAAAAAAGGACTGGGTTCAGAGAGCTTCCAGGTGGCTGAGCAGGTAGAGGGTTCCGGAGGGTGGGGCACCCCAGGGGGCTTGGGAGCTCTGTGCCTCTTCCCCACCTCACACATCTCTTCATCTGTATCCGTTGTCATAGCCCTTCAAATAAACCGGTAAATGTAAGTAAGCATTTCCCTGAGTTCTGTGAGCTGCTAAGGAATTAATTGAGCCTGAGGAAGGGGCCGTGGAAACTGGATTTATAGCCTGCCGATCAGAAGCACAGATTAAACCACCCGGAGCTCACCACTGACATCGAAAGTAGGGGCAGCCTTGTGAGGCTGAGCCCTCAGCCTGTGGGATCCAGTGCGCCTCCAGGCGGAGGGGTCAGTATGTAATCGGGGGGCGCCCGGCTGGCCTCTGCTGGAGAATTGATTGATTGGAGGTTTGCGGGGAGAAATCCCCACACACTGCTTGGTGACCAGAGGTCACAGAAGTCTTGTATTTTCATTGTGAGAGCGGCAGAGAAACGGTTTGTTTTTCCTATGTATTACCAGACTAAATTATCTGGTTATAAGACACATTAATGGCTTTTTCAGAGGTGGCTAAATACCAGTAATTAAAGGCTTTGCTCTTTTTTTTTTTTTTTTTTTTTGAGACAAGAGTCTCACTATGTTGCCCGGGCTAGAGTGCCGTGGCATCAGCCTCGCTCACAGCAACCTCAAACTCCTGAGCTCAAGTGATCCTCCTGTCTCAGCCTCCCGAGTAGCTGGGACTACAGGCATTCGCCACCATGCCCGGATAATTTTTTCTGTACATTTTTAGTTGGCCAATTAATTTCTTTCTATTTTTAGTAGAGACGGAGTCTTGCTCTTGCTCAGGCTGGTTTCCAACTCCTGACCTTGAGCAATCCTCTCGCCTCGGCCTCCCAAAGTGCTGGGATTACAGGCGTGAGCCACCGCGCCTGGCCTGGCTTTGTTCTTAATACATAAGCTGAGCAGTGAGGATTGAAGTCTACCATATAAAGGTGCTTTTCATCTCCTTGCTCAATTATTGTCTTTGTTTTAATCTCTCCCCCCTTAGTCTTAGTGGCGGAGGAGGAAAGCAGTATCCAAGTAGTGTCTTGTAGACACAAGTGCGTATTTTGGGCCCTCTGCAATGCCATCCAGTGGATTGCAGGCATCGTGGCACTTCCTCAGTAATCATCTCAGCACGCAAATCTCCTAAACAACCACAGCGTCATTATCATTCCAAAGAAAGTCAAAAAGAAAAAAGTTACCAAATATGATATTCAGTACCATCATGTGATCTACATTTAAGATTCAAATCTCCCTGAATTTCCCCAGAATGCTGTGCATTTAAACCTGTTTTTGAGAGCCAGCATCTAGTCATGGTCCATGCATTGCCTTTGGTTGTTTCTTTATTCTCTTTTTATCTAGAGAATTCCCCCCATCCTTTTTTTGTTTTTCATAACTGATTTTTCAGAGAGTCGAAGCGAATTGTTTTCTGGAGTGTCCACACTCTGTATTTGTCTCTTCATGAGTAGACTCAGGTTAAAGTTCTGGGGTACGAAGACTGCCGAGGGCATGGTGTGTGCTTAGTGGGTTACATCTGTAGGCGTATGGTCCTCAGAGATGCTGGGTTTGATCATTTGGCTGAGGCAGCGACTGCCAGATTTCTCCATTGGAAATGTACGTTTTTTCCTTCATGATTAGAAAGTAGTCTGTAGGGTGATGGAGATGATTTGACTGTTTGGCTCCCCAGTAACCTTTCACCCATTGAGTTTAGCGTGCACTGACAATTCTCACTCAAATCAATTAGTACTTTGGGGACTGTAAATATTCTTAAATTTTTAGTATGCATACTTGTTAGGATACATTCAGCTGTGAGTATTGAAAGGAAAAAACCAGTTCAACCTAGCTTAACCATGAAAGGTTTACCTAACTGGCTCATGTAACTGGAAGTCCAAGGCTAGATATTTCAGTATTGGTGTGCAAGAGAGGTATGGATACCTAAATTAAAATCAGGAGTTTCCAAGAGAAGGAGGAATGGTTGTTGGACTGTAATGCTCAGTATAATAGTTTAAAATACATGTTTTTTCATATCTCTGCCCTCTTCCCAGATAAGGTAGCACACCTTAAGTTCCCATCTTCCTAGCCTTATCTGTCCTGTTATTGTTAACTATAATTTTAGTTCTAGATTTTTAAAAATTCTAATAAAATATTATTTTGTCATATTTAAACTTGTCAACATGTTTATTTCTTCACTGTTGGCTTCTTGAGTCTTGTTTCTTCCTTCTGGATTTATTTTTATTCCTGCTGAAATATACCGTTTTTCAGCAAAGGTTTGTAAAAGAATAAATTCTCAGTTTTTAAATGTTTTTTAAAATGTCTTTATCTTACTCTCATTCTTGAATATTGCTGGGTATAAAAAGTCTAAGTCGAGAGCAATCTTGCATGACTGATATTACACTATTCTTTTTTGTTTTTTGGTGATAAGTCTGCCATAAACCTGCTTGTGTTTGCTTTGTAGACAGGTATTTTCTCTCATAGTTTTAAAGATTTTCTCTTTCCCCTTTGTATAATGTATTACAAGATGTCCACATGAGGATTTCTTACAAAAAGTATCATATAGGCATTTGGAAATGGTTTTTTATTTTTTAATTTATTTTAAATTTTAGAATATTATAGTTAACATTTTAGTTACATATATTGCCTTTGCACCACCCAAGCCAGAGCTACAAGCGTACCCATCCTCAGTGTTGGAAAGCATTCTTAATCTTTGTTCCATTCAGGAAAAATGTTAGCCTTTTCTTTTATGATTTCTTTTCCATTTATGCCTATTATTTCCCAGCTCACTAATTATGTTTTTTATTTCAAAGTATTATGAGGATACAAATGTTTTGGTTACATGGATTGCTTTTATAATGCTTGAGTCAGGGTTTAAAGAGTACCCGTCACCCAGATAGTGTTCATTGTACCCGCTAAATATGTTTTTGCCCATCCCCTCTGCCCCCCCTTCTGCTTGATTGCCTTTTAGATTTACTTCCCTCTATGCTCATCAGCTAGTTCCAGTTTAATAGTGAGTACTTGTGGTGTTTGTTTTTTCATTCTTTAGATACTTCACTTAGGATAACGGTCTCCAGGTCCATCCAAATTGTTGCAAAAGGCATTAATTCATCCTTCTTCATGGCTGAGTAGTGCTCCATGGTATACATATACCACATTTTGTTAATCTACTTATGAATTAATGGGCATTTGGGTTGATTCCACATCTTTGCAATTGTGAATTTTGCTGCAATAAACATTTGAGTGCAGGTGTCTTTTTGATAAAATGATTTCTTTTCCTTTGGGTAAATACCCAGTAGTAGGATTTCTGGATTGAATGGTAGGTCTACTTTTAGTTCTTTGAGGAATCTCCATACTGTTTTCCATAAAGGTTGTACTAATTTGCAGTCCCACCAACAGTGCAGAGCATTCCTTTCTCTCTGCATCCATGCCAATATCTATTGTTTTTGGACTTTTTAATAAAAACCATTCTGACTGGGGTAAGATGATATCTCATTGTGGTTTTGATCTGCATTTCCCTGATGATTAGTGACATTGAACATTTTTTCACATGTTTATTGGCCATTTGCCTATCTTCTTTTTAGAAGCTTCTGTTCATGTCTTTTGCCCAATTTTTAATGGGGTTGTTTGATTTTTTTTTTTCCTTGCCGATTTGCTTGAGTTCTTTGTAGATTCTGGTTATCAGTCCTTTATTGGATGTATAGCTTACAAATATTTTCTCCCATTCTGTAGGTTGTCTGTTTGCTCTATTGATTATTTCCTTAGCTGTGCAGAAGCTTTTTAGTTTAATGAAGTCCATTTATTTATTTTTGTTGTTGCTGTGATTGCCATTGGGGTCTTCTTCATAAATTCTTTGCCTAGGCCAATATCTAAAAGAGTTTTTCCAGCATTTTCTTCTAGAATTCTTATGATTTAATGCCTTACATTTAAGGCCTTTATCCATCTTGAATTAATTTTTGTGAGTGGTGAAAAATATGGCTGTTTCAATCTTCTGCATGTGGCTATCCAACTTTCCCAGCACCATTTATTGAATAGGGATTCTTTCCCCCAGCATATATTATTGTTTGCCTTGTCAAAGATCGATTGGCTATATGTGGATGGTTTTATATCTGGGTTCTCTGTTCTGTTCCATCGGTCTGTGTCTCTATTTTTGTGCCCATACCATGCTATTTTGGTTATTATAGCCTTATAGTTTGAAGTTTGGTAATGTGATGCCTCCTGATTTGTTCCTTTTGCTTAAGATTGCTTTGGCTATTCAGCCTCTTGTCTGGTTCCACATGAAGCATAGAATTATATTTTCTAGATCTATGAAATATGTTGGTATTTTGATGGGGATTGCATTGAATCTGTAGATCACTTTGGGTAGTATAGACATTTTAACAATGTTGATTCTATCAGTCCATGAGCATGATATGTTTTTCCACTGTTTGTATCATCTGTGATTTCTTTCCTTTCTTCAGTGTTTCGTAGTTCTCTTTGTAGAGAGCTTTCACTTCGTTAGTTAAGTATATTCCCAGATATTTTATTTTCTTTGTAACAACTGTGAATAGTATTGAGTCTTTGATTTGACTCTCAGCTTGATTATATTGGTGTATAGGAATGCTACTGATTTGTATACATTGACTTTGTGACCTGAGACTTTGCAGAATTTATTTATCAATTCCAGGAGTCTCTTGGTAGAATCTTTGGGCTTTTCTACGTATAAGGTCATATCATCTGCAAAATGATTTTTTGACCTCCTCTTTCCTGATTTGGGTGCCCTTAATTTCTTTCTCTTGCCTGATTGCTCTGGCTAGGACTTCCAGCAGTATGTTGACTAGAAGTGGTATCAGTGGGCATCCTTGTCTTGTTCCAGTTCTTAGTGTCAATGCTTTCAACTTTTTCTCATTCAGTATGATGCTGGCTGTGGGTTTATCATGTATGGCTTTTCTAATTTTGAGATATGTTCCTTCTATGCCTAGTTTGCTGAGGGTTTTTATCATGAAAGGGTGCTGAATTTTGTCGAATGCTCTTTCTGCATCTACTGAGATGATCATGTGATCTTTGTTTTTGCTTATGTTTATGTGGTAAATCACATTTATTCATTTACATTTGTTGAACCATTGTTGCATCCCTGGTTGAAGCCCGCCCAGTTGGTTATGGTGGATTCTTTTTTTTGATGTGGTGTTGAATTTGGTTTGCTAGTATTTTATTGAGGATTTTTGCATCTATATTCATAGAAGATACTGGTCTGTAGTTTCCTTTTTTTGTTGTGTTCTTTCCTGGCTTTGGTATCAAAGTGATTCTGGCTTTGTAGTATGAGTTGGGGAGGATTCCCTCCTTGATATTATGGGATAATTTCTGCAGAGTTGGTACCAACTCTTCTTTGTAGGTCTGGTTAAATTTGGCCGTGAATCCATCTGGGCCGAGGCTTTTTTTGGTTGGAAGATTTTTTTTATTGCTGCTTCAGTCTTTTTGCTCATTATCGGTCTGTTCAGGAGTTCTATTTCTTTCTCATTGAGTCTTAGGAGGTTGTGTGTTTCCAGAAATTTGTCCATTTCCTCTACATTTTTGAGTTTATAAGCATAGAGATTTTCATAGTATTCACAGATGATATTTTGTATTTCTGTAGTATCAGTTGTAATATCTCCTTTTTCATTTCTGATTGAGCTTATTTGAGTCCTTTTTCTTCTATTCCTGGTTAATCTAGCAAAAGGTCTATCAATTTTGTTTATCTTTTCAAAAACCAACTTTTTGTTTCGTTGACCTTCTGTATAATTTTCTTGTTTTCGGTATCATTAAATTCTACTCTGACCTTAGTTATTTCTTTTCTTCTGCTGGCTTTGGGTTTGGTTTGCTCTTCCTTTTCTAGTTACTTGAGATATGTCATTAGATTGTTAATTTGTGATCTTTCTGTCTTTTTGATGCAGGCATATAAGGCTATGAATGTTCCCTTTAGGACTGCTTTTGCTGTATCCCATAGATTTTGATAGCTTGTATCCTCTTTGTCATTCAGTTCAGGGAATCTTTTAATTTCTATCTTAATTTCATCATTGATTCAATAATCATTTAACAGCAGGTTATTTAATTTCCATGACTTTGTGTAGAATTGAGTGTTTCTCTTGGAGTTAATTTCTAGTTTTATTTCTCTGGTCTGAGAATTTTTTATTCATTTCCTGAATTGTTTTTTTTTTTCTTTTTCTTTTTTTCAGTAGCCAACTTCCAACCTGAATTGTTTTTCTGATTTTTCTTTGAGTTGGTTTTCCATTTTCTCTTGGATTTCATTGAGCTTCTTTACAATCCATATTTGAAATTCTTTATCTGTCCATTTCAATATTCTCATTTTGGTTGGTATCTATTGGTAGAGAGCTGGTGTTCCCTTTTGAGGATGTCCTTTTGCTCTCTGATTCTTCATACTTTCAGAGTTCTTTTGCTGATTCCTTCTCATCTGGGACAGCTATTGCTTCTAATTTTAAAATTTTCTTTTGTTTAGATAGGACTTTTTCCCCTCCCCTCACTCATGGGTGTGTTTGTAGCATATGTTAGGTAAGAAACTTTGGCTTTGCTTGTGGGTGCTTTGATGGGTGCTATCTGTGTTCTGGATGAATGCCTTGGTTATAGCTATCCAGTTTCACCTCTGAGCCAGTAGGTGGTACTTGTGGATGACAGCCACACGCTGTGTGATTGAGTCAGTAAATGCTGTGAAAGGCATGCAAATTGACCTCCATATCAGTAGATGGCACTTGACAGAAGAAACAAGTTGCAGTGTTGTTTTTGGGTCCTGTCACCAGATCTGATCCCTCAGAAGAAGTGCTCGAATGCCCCAGGTGGTGGGTGGGGCCTTGGAACTTCCAGGTGAGTCCTTATTCTCTGCCACAGCAGAGGACAGCAGCCTCTGGGCTTGTGTGGGCAGAAAGTCTCTCCAGCAGCTCGGAAACCCACTGACTGTCAGAGATGTGAGAGGGAGAAACAAACTGCTCCACCTGCCATTCTCACTGGACTCCAAGCCTCTTGAGGGTTGATCTCTGCTGATACCTTGCTCCTTCCTGTTCTGCTCTACTTCTTCCTGTGGAGTTTCTTAAAGGTTCTGGCACCCTTCCCTCAGACCCACACCTGATCTGTGTTTGTTCATTTTTTTCTTTCATCTAAAATTTCTTATTGAGGCACTCTGGCACCTGATGTCCCCTGATCAGCCATCTTGCCTCTAGGAATAAAAAAACAGAGCCATCTTTTAAGCTGTGTCTTATCTAGTTTCGAATTCATTTCTCATTTTTAATTTCAACAATTATATTTCTCATTTCTAAGATTTTATAATACTTGGTTCTTTTTTATCTCTGTTTATCCTTATTTCAAATCCTCCTGCCTTTGAACATTTTAAGAATGCTTATTTTAAAATTTCTTTCAGACTGTCCTATTATTTCTACTTCATCAGGTAGAAATCTTTTGTGTATTGGTTTTATGAAGTTTCTTTCCTGGCATTGGGTTTATTACCTGATTATGTCCTGGGTCATGGAACATACCAAGACTTGCATTTTGTTGATTCCGAGATTCATATTTTTTCACATTGTAATATCTCTAAAATTGGAATTCAACTTTCAGTTGATGTGTTAAGATATTGTATCATAATTTAATTGTCAGACTCTTTTTTGGTACATAATGACATCTTAGATGTGTTTAAATATAACACTTAATTTCATCAAGCAGTGTCTGATTGATACTTGCCACATCAAACTGTAGTCGTGACTGATTTCTTTATGTCTTTGTCTGTGAGCTGATCTTCCTGAGGGAGTGTTCTTCCTTGTGAGTCATGTGCATGCCCTGTCCATTTTTTAAAAGGTTTTATCTGCTGAGGTCTCATGGAATATACCTGTTTCAAACCTAGTTTCTTAGCTCAGGGTTTCCTCACTGTGACTGTACTTCAGGTTTAGTCCTTTCTCCTATACATGGCGACTCTTTGCACTCGTGACTTGGACTAGGCAGCTTGCTTGTGCCCATGACTGCAGGCTGGCAGGCAGGTTTTCTGGTCTTTATTTACAGATGAAAGACAGAGCTTTGCTGGCTCCTAACACTCCCTGGTCACTGGGGCCTGCACCTTGACCCCCTGCCTTCCTGCCATCTATAGTCATCAAACAATCCGTGTAGCTCATTGTCTGCTGGTTCTCCATGTTATTCTTTCCTCAAACCATCACCTCCAAATTTGAGGGTATGGAGTGAGGTCCCAGACCCTGTCTTCTTTCTCTGAGAAGACCATATTGCTCCCCAATAAGGTGAGTTGCTAATTGGCTCTTGGTGCCTTTCTTTGCTTTTATGTTGCAGAAATTCCTTGATGTTTTTCAGTGCCTGCCTCCTGCCCTCTCCCTCCCCTGTCCTGAACTTCAGATGCAAGGAACTGAATTTCTCACACTCAACATTCATAACACACTGATGTCATCATTTCTGTCACTGTCCCCGTCCCATTTTAGGATATTTCTCTATTTGTTTCATAGTTCCCATTCTCCTCCCTCAAGGCACTCTCTATGTGTTTGATATATATCTTTTAGTATGTATCTTTGAAAAATATGCACCCTTTTTTGATCCATGTATATGTTTATATTTACCTAGTAGTATTATAGTTTAGACTTCTCTGTCATAAACTTTCACTTAGCACAGAGGTTGAGCTTCAAACCCATGAGCCAAGTCCTGCTTATAGCCTATTTTTATAAATAAAGTTTTATTGAAACACAGCCACGTCTAATAATTTACATGTTGCCCGTGGCTGGTCTTGTGCTGCTAAAGCAGAGCTGAGTGGGTGCAGCAGACCATTGGGTCTGCAGAGTTGAAAATATTTACCATCTGGCCCTTTACAGAAAAAGTTCATTAACCTCTGACTTAACACATTGTTTTCTTTTTGGTTTTTTGTTTTTAACTGTGGTAAAATATACAGAACATAAAATTACCATTTTAACCACACTTAAGTGTACAGTTCAGCGACATTAAGTGCGTTCACATTGTTGTAAAACCATCACCACCCTTCTTGCAAAACCGAAACTACTTACCCATTAAAAACCAACTCATGGGTTGCTTCTACCTTTTGGCTACAGTGAATAATGCTTCTGTGAACATGAGTGTACAAATATTTCTTCAAGACCCTTCTTTCGGTTCTTTTGGGAATATACCCAGAAGTGGACTTACTGGATCATATGGTAATTTTATTTTTAAGTTTTTGATGAACCATCGTGTAGTTTTTCCATAGCAGCTGCACCATTTTACATTCCCACCCAGGGTGCACTAGGGTTCCAATCTCTCCACATCCTTGCCAAAACTTGTCATTTTCTGGCGTTTTTAAAATAGTAGCCACCCTGATGGGTGTGAGGTGATACCTCATTGTGGTTTTGAGTTGCACTCCCCTGATGCTTGGTGATGTTGAGCATCTTTTTGTGTATTTGTTAGCCATCTGTGTATCAACTTTGGAAACATGTCTATTCAAGTTCTTTACCCATTTTAAAATCAGGCCACTTGTTTTTTGTTGTTGAGTTGTAGAAGTTATTTATATCCTTATCAGACACATGATTTGCAAATATTTTCTCCCATGCATGGGTTGCCTTTTTACTCTGCTCGTTGTGTCCTTTGATACACAGAAGTTTTTAATTTTGATGTAGTCCAATTTATCTGTTTTGTTGCGTGTTAGTACTGTCTATTTTTAGATCTATCCACATTGCCATATGTACATCCAGTGTTTTGCTTTTAACCATAATATGCATCTATCAGATTTTACTTCTCTAGTTCCCCAGTGATGGTCTCCTGGGTGTCTTCTACACCCTACAGCCACAGTCTGCCACAGTGAATGCCCTCCATATTTTTTATGGAGCTCTATAAACATTTTTCCACCATTTTTACCCAAGAGTAGAATGTGTGACAGGGCATATATACAGACTTAAGTTACACTAAGTATTGCCAGCTTAGTGCCTGCCATCTCAAACTCTGGTCCTATTTGACATCTTTTTTTTTTTTTTTAAATTATAGAGATGGGGTCTAGCTTTATTGCTCAGGCTGGTCTTGAACTCCAGGCCTCAAGAGATCCTCCTGCCTCCATCTCCCAAAGCACTGGATTGAAGGCATAAGCCACCATGCCTAGCTCTGTTTGACATCTTTATGATACATTTTGCTGGAAAACTGAGGTTACTCCTAGTCTCTGGTCATTTGCAGGATGCGAGTATGCAAAGTCAAATTGTTGGGGTCAGAGCCTGTTGAAAAGCAAACTCATGTCGTCTTCCCATTTTTTTAGGTTGGACTAGGGAGTGCTTCCAGGAGTGGGACTCCTATATCTGCCTGGCCGTGCCCAGTGTGTTCATGGTGTGCATCGAGTGGTGGTCCTTTGAGATCGGGGCCTTCCTTGCAGGTTTGTGAGCAGCAGTCCAGCAGGGATCGCTCTGTGGCTTGGCTGGTCGTGGTTCCAGAGCTTCCCAGTCCTGCTCCATTTCCTTGGGCTCTCTAGAGGTTTCGGTACAGGGCTAAGTCCTCGTCCGACCATAGGCACATTCAGGTTGGGCGGGCTTCAGCCTCACTGCAGAGTCCTTCATTCCGTAAGTGAGGAAAGGGAGGCCACTGGTGAGAGGTTCGCCACGGTCGTGGACTGGGAGAACAAGAGCCCAGCCCGCCCATGGCCCTCTCAGCCCAGCCTGAGCCTTGGCTGGCTTTCGCCAGGCCCCAAGCCAAGTTTCTGAGACTTTTACAGACACAGAGCGACTGGTTTGGCCCTGTTTTAGCCAGGATGTGTTTCTATTGGAACTGTAAGAATCTTGGTCATAGGTGTTCAGCGTAGCCATCTTGTTATTGGTAAAGTAACAGCAAGCAGCTGAGACGGAGGGCGGTGAGAGCTGGGCCTGCGGTGTCTGGACACGGGCTTCCGCAGTGCTTCTGCTGTGCGCAGGCTCGCTGCCTGCCTCCCTCCCGCCACGTGCCGCACGTCTCCCTGGGGCGCAGCCCACACCTCTAGGAGCCTCACTCTTTTCAGCTTTGAACCTGACGTTCTGTCCCCTGGTGGAGTCAGGACTTGTAGATGGGCCCGTGTCACATCTGAGCTGCCGAGACCGTGCTAACGCCCTGGGGACAGATGTCTAGGGTCTGAGCACAGGTGCTGAATGCTCCCATCAGGCCGAGCTTCTGGAGGGCATTGTTGGCTTCTCTTAAATGAGAAGAAATTGTAGTTTCGTAAGGAAAATGTTTGCTGTAATCCACCTTTTGAAATGTGTTTCATGTGTCTGTGTCCCGGCGCCCAGGCCTGGCTGACGTGACGGAGCTGAGAGCCCAGGGCATCGTCTACCAGCCGGCGTCTGTGGCCTGCACGGTGAGCACACGGGAGAGACCCGCACCTGCCCTGCCTGCACCTGCCAGACGCTGTCACTGCAGGTGCCCAGCACAGGTGCACCAGGGGAAGGGAGGGACCAGGCAGAGAGAGAGAGCGTGGCTTTGCAGGGAGAGCGCCGGTTAAGGGCCAGACACACGGGGCACCGGCTGAGTCCTGGCCAGCTGCTCCCCGGCTGTGAGACACGGGCTTGTTGTTTAACCTTTCCAGGCTTCAGTTTCCTCATATACACAGTGGGGAAATACCTGGTCTGCGGATGAAGAATGAGAACACATTAAAAAGAAACTTAGCCCGATCTCTGGGTTGTTTGTTCCCCAGTGCGGAGTTGATGAGACAGCTCCTGCCCTCTTGTGGCCCCAGAGGGAGACAGAGAAAAATAGATGAATAAGAGTTGCAAATATCATATATGATAAGTTCCATAAAAGAGCAAAATAGGGTCTGAGAGGGATAAAAACAGAGATGGAAACCTTTTAATCTTATTTATTTATTCATTTTGAGACGGGGTCTTGCTATATTGCCCAAGCCTATCTCAAACTCAAGCGATCCTCCCAAGCTGGGGTTGCAGGCATGAGCCACTGCGCCCAGCTGGGACACCCTTCTAGCTAGGGTAGTCAGGAGTGGTCTTTCTGCGCTGCTGTTTAAGCCGAGACTTGAAGGGTGGAAGCTGACTGCGCAGCCTGTGGACAGAGACGGGACAGAGCACCTGGCTTGGCCGTGGCGAGGGCCCGTGAGGAGGAGGAGAAGGTGCTGGGGAGGTTGGAGGCACCATGAAGGGCCAGGGCTCGGGAAGGAGCCAGTCACTCGTGGGGCCGTGTGGAGCGGGCTTGGGGGGGCAGGGCCGTGTGGAGCGGGGAGGGCGGACAGGGGCTGTCGGGTTGTCCAGGGGAGCGCTCAGAAGGCTTCTGGTAGGGGCGGAGATAGGGGATGAGCTAGTCACGCACAGAGGCAGAATGGACAGGCCACAGTCGGGGTTTGGCTGTGGAATGCAAGACAATGAGCAGAAGGATCACAAAGACTCCAGAATTTTTGGCTCAAACACCTGTGTGTGGGCAGCGCCTGTTAACATTTTGATGTCCCAACCAGTATGGACAGTCCTTTGTTTTGTTTGTGTCTTGTTTTTTTAAAGATCACAGAGGCCATCTGAGCAGTGAGGTTATAGGCTGTTTTTGGTTTCCATGGTTTTACTGTATGTATACATTTTTAATTTTTGTTTTGTTTAGAGACGGGGTCCACACTGTGTTGCTTAGGCTGGACTCAAACTCCTGGGCTCAAGCGATCCTCCTGCCTCAGCCTCCCGAGCAGCTGGAACCACGGGCGCACGCCATTTTAAGTACAGAGTTCGGTAGCGTGAGCTCTGTGCACCTGGCTGTGCAGTAGACTTCTCCAGAACTTTTCATCTTGAAAGACTGAAGCTCTGTCCCCACTCAACAACCCCAGCCCTGGCAACCACCTTCTCCTTTTCTGCTTCTTGTCCCAGGCTCCTTTTTGTTAGAGTCAGTGAGGCCATAATTCTTCATTATTCCCATGGAAAAAGCAAGCCCCCTTAGTGGTGAGTTTACAGTAACAATTATGAAATACAAAGAAATGATCCACCATAAACAAGAGTTAACAGACAAAACTAACAGAAATTGGAGTTCAGAATTTGAGATAATGGTATCATAATCAGAAAGAGAATAGAAAATTATTATGTTTAATATCATTAGACATAAAGAAGGAATTGAGGCTGGATACAGTGGCTCACACCTGTAATCCCAGCACTTTGGGAGGCCGAGGCAGGAGGATTCCTTGAGGCCAGGAATTTGAGACTGGTTTGGGCAACTGGTTTGGGTGAGGCCTTGTCTCTACAAAAAAAATGAAAAAAATTAGCTGGGCATGGTGATGTGCACAAATAGTCTTAGCTACTTGGGAGGTTTCCTTAGGTGGGAGGATCGCTTGAGCTCAGGATTTCAAAGCTGCAGTGAGCTGTGATCTCATCACTGTCACTGCCTGGGCGACAGAGCAAGACCATGTCTCTAGAAAAAAAAAGTAGGGATTGAAACCAAAGGAAAAATAGGTGGAAAAGAACCATTAAAACTCCTAGAAGTGGAAAATATAGCCATTGAAATTTAATGCTTGGTAGGCTAAACTGCAGATTAGTTACAACTGAAAAATCAAATAATGAACCTGAAGATAAATTTGTGGAAATTTATCTAAATTTATCTAGAATAAAACAAAGACATGTAAAGAGATGGAATATATGCAAGATGGAGGTTGTTATGTATTGAGTAGGAATTCCACAGCTAGGAATTCCACAGCGAGAGAATAGCAAGCTGGTGGGGATTTAGTATTCAGAGATGTTTGACGAGAGGCGATCTAAGTAAGACATGAATCTTAATATTAAAAAATCTAATGAGCTTTGTACTGGAGATTCTATCCTGGGCTAGAAAAAGAAATAAAAGTCATCCAGATTATAAAGGAAGAAGTAAAACTATCTCTATTTGTATATGACATGATTTTTCATATAGAAAACCCTAAGGATTCCACATACACAAAGCTAAAACTACTAGAGCTGATAAATGAGTTCAGCTGAGTTGCAAGACACAAGATCAGTACACAAAAATCAGTTGTATTTCTATACACTAGCAATGAATAATCTGAAAATGTAATGAAGAAGACAATTCTCCTTTCATAAAAGTGTCAAACAGGGTAACATACTTAGGAATAAATTCAACCAAAGGAGTGCAAGTCTTGCACACTGAAAACTACAAAACAGTGTTGAAAGAAATTAAAGAAGACCTACATAAATGGAAAGATTTCCTATACTCATGGGTTGGAAGACTTACAGGATGGCAGGTTGATCTGCAGATTCAGTGTAATCCCTGACAAACTGTCAAACTTGGAACAGTCTGTCAGATTGGAAGGCTGATCTTGAAATTCACATGGAGATGCAAGGCACCAAAATAGTCACCACGGTCTTGGAGAAGAAGAAATTTGGAAGAGAATGACTGATATCATCAAAGTGTTGACAAAGTAATGTTAATCCTTACCGAGCAAAACGATTGCTCTGAAAAGAGGTCAAATTAAAAGACATTTTCTGCCAAAGACTGAGAGACATCACCATTTATTTATAGACCTTCATTGAAAGAAACACTGATGCCCAAGTAATGATGCGCAAAGAAATTGACAAATATGGATAAATCTAAGTTAGCATTGACTATAAATAAAAAAATGATGATAATAGGCTAATTTGCACAGTGCAAACATAAGGTAGAAATAAAATATGTACAGTAATAAAAGGTAAGATTGGGAGAGAATTATGTTAGCAATCTAGATATTATCAGGAAAGAGGGTAGGAGATAGCGATTAACTTAAAAGTTTTTAGTCAGACATGCATGTTGACATTTAAGGGAATAACCAAAAAGGAAGAAATAGAATATATAATTTTGAAACCACTAGCAGGAATAAAAAGAAAATTAAGAAAACACTATCAATCCAACATAAGATAGTGAAAGTAAGGCAAAAAAGCAAAAAGAAAGTATTATAAATAACATAAGATGGTAGAATTAAGTCCAAATAATCTGCAGTCATTCTAAAGGAAGATAAACTAAATTTTCCAAAGACAGACTCTCAAGTGAAATCTCTTCCCTGACTCAGATCTCTTTGTTCTGCTTGGTCTTCCCACAGTTGTCTCCTGCTTTTTCACGTAACAGTACCATGCACGCATTTTTTCATGTTATTTATTTATTTTTATTTTTTTATTTATTTTTACTTTTTTCTTTTTCTTTTTGGTAGGGATTGGGTCTCACTCTTGCTCAGGCTGGTCTGACCTTGAGTAATCCTCCCGCCTCGGCCTCCCAGAGTGCTAGGATTACAGGTGTGAGCCACTGTGCCTGGCCTTTTTTTTCATGTTTTTAAAAGACCCTTCCTAAAAATAATGTAAAAATCTGATTTGTCTTTGTATAATGAGCACCTCCATATAGCGCTGTTCACCTAATTACTGCAGCATAACCGGACTTTCCATCTGCCTGGTTTTCACAGTCGCCAGTGATTGGTCACCGACTGTCGCATACCTAGAGTTTCATCCTCCAGAACATAGTCCCAAGCAAAGAAAATCTGTCAGAAATGAGCTTTTCAAAAAATCTTTGCTAACTCAGTATATGAAAAATGGATATTTAAAATTTTTTCATTAGTGAGGTTGACTATATTTATGTTTAACTATTAACAATTGTTTTTCTTTTAATTATCTGTATATGTCCTTCACCTGTTAATCAGTTTGGGGGTTGGTGGGATTCTTTTTCTTTTCAATTTATATGAGCTCTTTGTAACTAAAAGATTGTTACTGGTTTTTTATCAGTTGCATCTGTGATAAGTTTTTCTCACTTTTTTTTTTTGTTTTGTTTTTGAGACAGAGTCTCACTCTGTCACCCAGGCTAAAGTGCCTTGGAGTCAGCCTCGCTCACAGCAACCTCAAACTCCTGGGCTCAAGCGATCCTCCTGCCTCAGCCTCCCGAGTAGCTGGGACTATAGGCACGCGCCACCATGCCCGGCTAATTTTTTCCATGTATTTTTAGTTGTCCAGCCAATTTCTTTCTATTTTTAGAAGAGATGGGGTCTCGTTCTTGCTCAGGCTGATCTCGAACTCCTGAGCTCAAACGATCCTCCCGCCTCGGCCTCCCAGAGTGCTAGGATTACAGGTGTGAGCCACTGCACCTGGCCCTCACTATTTTCTTTAAGACTTTTATGTCATTCTTAAAAATGTTTTATTGTAAAAACAAATTATACTAAGCAACACATAATATATTCACATAGTTCAAAGAAGTTAACAAAACTGAAAATAAATTTGCTTCCTCTTTTTAGTTAGTCTAATTCCCTAGAGCTGTCCCTCTTTTTAACCATGTCTGGTTTTAGTTCTGATGAGTATCACCAGAGCTTTAGACCCACATATCTGATCACCTTTGCCCCGTAACTGTTGACTCCACATTGGAGAGATGAGGAATACAGTTCATTTTCCACAGCATCTCCCTCTGCCTTGTGGGTTTTGTTATTCTATTTACAGTTCTCTTCGTGGTCATATTATGTATGACTTTTGGCCGGGCATGGTGGCTCACGCCTATAATCCTAGCACTCTGGGAGGCCGAGGTGGGCGGATTGCTCAAGGTCAGGAGTTTGAAAGCAGCCTGAGCAAGAGCGAGACCCCGTCTCTACTAAAAAAAGAAAGAAATTAATTGGCCAACTGAAAATATATAGAAAAAATTAGCCGGGCATGGTGGTGCATGCCTGTAGTCCCAGTTACTCAGGAGGCTGAGGCAGGAGGATTGCTTGAGCCCACGAGTTTGAGGTTGCTGTGAGCTACGCTGATGCCACGGCACTCACTCTAGCCTGGACAACAGAGTGAGACTCTGTCTCCAAAAATTATATTATGTATGACTTTAATATGCATAGATCTCTCTTTCTTGGTCCATCAACTTCATAGAGCCTATGACAACCCCTGCATCGTAAGGTGAGGAACATTGTGACCTTACATTTCTTCCCATCTCTCTTCCCAGTTTCCTCCCAAATTCCATAAGCTATTTAACAACCGCCCACATGCTGTGAGCCAGGAGCTATTCAAAACACTGCACAGTAGCAGCTCACAGACCCATCATTACAGTGCTATATGAGGCATTCCCTTTATTTCCCACATGTTTACAGACAAGGAAGCTGGAGCCCAGAGATTATCATTTGTCCAAGTTCAAGGAAGTAATTGGCTCAGATCTGAGTCCAGGGCCTGGCACCAGAGGTCATGGTCTTAATCACAGTGTTATGCTACCACTCAGCTATGTCACTGTTTTTATTTGGTGAAGGTTAAAACATTTGAATTGCGTTGTAGAATGACAATCATGTCTTTCATATATTAGGGGTTGTCTAAAAAAACTGAACATTTATAATGATTTTTGTAAATATGATTATTTACAGATCCAAGTGATGGTCTTGCATCAGATGAGAAGGAAATGCAACCCCAATAGTCACCAAGACTCTCCCACTTGAAAGATACTTTTACAACTGAAAGATGAAATGGATTATTTTTTCTTGCTTTCATCAGTTGGTCAAAATTGTATCAAAGTTTAGTTTGCTTCATATTTAGGCCATGCCTTTTCTTGGATAGCTCTTTATTTTTTATGGTGCTTCCAATAGCCTTTATTTCCTAAATGACAGAGCAGCATGTGCCCTCACCCCGTTGCTAAGGTCATCCGTTGCTTAAACACACTGTTAAGTCTGAGTCTATTTTTTTCTTGAACGCCTTAGGGCTCTTTGCTTCCTTGTTTTAATTTGAATCCATCGATTCCTGGACTGGCATGTTGCATAGTTGTCATTTCAGAATTTCTTTCATTATCCTCCTGAATCAAGTCTGTGGTTTCCTTCATTCCATTTCTTCCTCTCTCATAGATTCCTTTAAAAGAATTTTTTTGGAATATTTAGTCAAATAACTTGTTCCTAAGATTATATGGAAGGTACATTGTGAGCCATGTGCATTTGAAAGAATCTTTATTTTTCTCTTAAATTATAATAAGGGGAAATAATCTGTTTAATAATTTGACTGTGTATAGAATTCTAGATTCAAAATAATTTCCCTCAGAACTTTGAAGGCATTGCTCTGTGCTCCCATGGCATTCAGAGTTACTAAGGTGACATCTAGTCAGAATCTGGCTCTTGTTCCTTTGTAGACAACATGATTCTTCTTTTTGAAAGTTTTAACATTTATTTCTTTATAGTTCTGAAATCTCACAAAAATATATTTCTCTGAGGCTGCTCTTTCACTTGTTTAGTACTTGGTATATTCAGTCTGAAGACTTGGTGTTTTTCTTGAGCTCTGGGAAATTTAAAAAATATTGTTTCTCTCTTTTCTGTAAATTTTTTCTATTCCCTCTTGTCTTTTTGCTTATCTTCTAGCATTGCTATTACGTTTTTTGAGTTTCATTTTTCTTTTCTTTTTTTTTTTTCAATTTTTTTTCCCTTTATTTCATCATATAATGGGGGTACAAATATTGTTAGGGTTACATACATTGCCCCTACCACTCCTCCCCCCCCACGTGCCAGAGCGTCGAGTGAGTCCAGTCCCTAGGTGGCCCACACGGCACACATTATGTAACTCTACACTTCTTCCCCCCTCCCGCCTGCCCTCCATCCACCAAAAGATTTTTTTTTTTTTACATTTTGGATACATTGTATATCTTTGCCTCTCCCTAAGGAGGGTGAGAGGTATGCCCATCCCCCCGACAATGCTCGCCACATCCCTATGATGTGGGTCTTGCCCCCCACCCAACCCTGGTGAACACTACCACCATTTGAGCACCATAGTTTTAATCAGTCAAGCATCTTATCTTTTAACACATAAATACTTAAGTATGCATTTCTAACAGCTATGAACTTAAAAAATTATAACTGTAATATCAATATCTCAGGAACATTTTAAAATTATTGTTTAATATTATCTAGTATTCAATTATGTTGACCTTTCCCAAATTGTCTTGAGAATGCCTGTATAATTGGTTTGTGTGAATTAAAACATGGTTCAAATTTTAAAAGTGCTTGATGTATTAAATTTCATCTTTTGCTTTTATGTACTGAAAAAGCATGTTTTTATTTCTATTTTTTCCAGATTTATTGGGGTATAAATGGCAAATAAAATTGTGTATATTTAAGGTGTACAAAGTATAATTTGATTTACACACATGTTGTGAAATGATTACCATAGTCAATTAATATATCCATCACCTCACATAGTTATAATTTTTTGAGTGTATGTAATGAGAATACTTAAGGTCTACTGTTTTAGTAAATGTTAAGTATATAAAATAGCAATATTAACTATAAATACCATGCTGTACATTAGATCCCCAGATCATATTCATTTCATAACTGAAAGTTTGTAACTTTTGACCAACATCATCTCATTTCTCCAAACTCCCAACTTCTAACAACCACCATTCTACTCTCTGCTTCTGTGAGTTTAACTTTTTTAAGATTGAACATGTAAGTGACAGCCAGGCTCAGTGGCTCATGCCTGTAATCTTAGCACTCTTGGAGGCCAGGAAGATTGTTTGAGGTCAGGAGTTCCAGGAGACCAGCCTGAGCAAGAACAAGACCCCATCTCTACTAAAAATAGAAAAAATTAGCCAGGAGTGGTGGTGCATGCTTATAATCCCAGCTACTTGGGAGGCTGAGGCTGGAGGATCCCTTGAGCCCAGGATTTGAGGTTGCTGTAAGCTAGACTGATGATGCTAGGACACTCTAGCCCAGGCAACAGAGCAAGACTCTGCCTTAAAAACAACAAACCACACATATAAGTGAGATCATTCAGTATTGCTTTCTTTCTGTGTCTGACTTGCTTTACTTAACATAATATCCTTCAGGTTCATCCATATTGTTGCAAATCACAAGAATTCCTTATTTTTATGGCTGAATATTATATATGAATAATATGTATAAATAATATATACATAAATAAAATCATAATTTCTTTATCCATTGATCCATCAGTAAACCTTTAGGTTGTTCCACATTTTGGCTACAGCGAATAATGCTGCAATTAACATGGGATTGCAGCTATTTGTTCAACTTACTGATTTCTTTCCCTTTAAATATATACCCAGAATGGACTGCTGGTAGTTTGATGTTTTCCACAATGCTTATGCCAATTTATATTACCGCCAGACATGTACAAAGTTTTTTAAAAAATATATTCCACACCCTCACCAACACTTGTTATCTCTTATCTTTTTTAACAACATCCATCCCAACAGGTTCGAGGTGACGTATTATTGTGGCTTTGATTTGCATTTTCCTGATAATTAGTGATGTTGAGCTCACTTTCATAAACCGGTTGGCAATTTGTATGTCTTCTTTGGAAAAGTGTCTCTTCAGATCCTTTGCCCATTTTTTGATTGGGTTATTTAAGCTTATTTTTGCTATTGAATAGTATGAGTTTCTTATGTATTTTGGGAATTAATCCCTTATCAGATATATGGTTTGCAAATATTTTCTCCTATTCTGTAGATTGCTTTTCATTTTGTTGACTCTGTCCATTGCTGTGCAAAAGCTTTTTAGTTCAATATAGTCCCATTTGTTTGTTTATTCTATTGTTGCCTGTGCTTTTAGCATCATATCATAACATCATATTTTTAGCAAAATACACTCTGTGTATTTTGACTAGAGAATATAATTCATTTAAATTTAAGTATTATAATTAGTGATATGTAAGGATCTACAATTGCCATTTTGTTCATTGTATTCTGACATTTTTATAGTTCTTCCTCATGTTGTCGTCTTTTGTGATTTTTAATTTTTTTAATGGAATGCTTTGCTATTTTTCTCTTTATCCTCTGTAGGCATACATATTTCTCTGTCATAACCATGAGGCTTTTATAAAACATCTTATAGTTATGACATTCTATTTTAAGCTAATAAGTTCAATCAAATACAAAAATTACACTTGTTCCCTTACACATATATTTTTTGTTACTTACCTTTTCTAGAGACAATTATGCTTTCATATGTTTTTATGTTATTAGTTAGTATCCAGGCAACTCTAGTAGTGATGAACTTCCTCAGCTTTTGCTTGTCTCTGAATAACTTTATTTCTTCTTCATTTCCAAAGGACAGATTTGCTTGATATAACATTCTTGGTTGGCAGTTATTTATTTTTTTATTTTAGTACTTTGAATATATCATTCTACTCCTTCTGGTTAGCAAGATTTCTGCTGAGAAATCTGCTGATAGTCATATAAAGTTTCTCTTATATGTGACAAATTGCTTATCTCTTGCTACTTTTAAAATTCTCTCTTTGTCTTTTATTTTTAACAATTTAGTTAAAAAGTTCATTTGAGTCATATTATTTGAGTTAATCTTGTTTGGGGTTTTTGAGCTCCATGAATTTTGAACTGCCCGAATTTGAGAAGCTTTTAGCCATTATTTCTTTAAACAAATTTTTGAGCTTTTCTTTTTATCTTCTCCTTTTAGAATTACCATCATATTTATATTTGTTCTCTTGAAGGTGTCCAATAGGTTCAGTTTGTTTTCTTTGCTATTTTTCTTCCTTTTTTTTTTTTGTTCCTTTAACTGGCTAACTTAAAACAAACTATCTTTGAGTTTGCCAATTCTTTTCCTATATAATCAAATCTCCTGTTGAAGCTATCTATTGAATTTTCAATGATGTCATTGTATTCTTCAGTTCCAGTATTCATTTGATTCTTTCTTTATGGTTTCAATTTCTTTTTTAAAGTTTTCATTTTTTTTCAAGCATTGTTTTCCTAATTTCATTTGGCTATCTATCTGTGTTCTCTTCCATCTCACTGAGCTTCTTTAAGATAATTATTTTGAATTCTTTGTAGGAAAACTTGTAGCTCTCCCTTTATTTGCGGTCACTAACTAAAACCTCATTAGCTTCCTTTGATGGTATCTTGTTAACCTAATTCTTCATGATCTATGTGGCCTTGAATTTTATGTCTGTGCGTTTGAAGGTGTAAATACCTTCAACTTCTGTTGAAGAACTTCTGTTAGGTTTTCAGGATGATGGGATTGCATCTTATATCATAGTTGATTGAGGGTGGTATTGATGGGTTCTTGAGCAGATAGGACTGTCCTTGGAGCAAGACTGAGCAATGCTGGAATCAAGTCACAGGGCTGCTTCAGGGTCCACAGCCAGAACCTAAGTCTGCAGATCTGCCTCTGATGGCACAGATGGGTGTGTTTCCCTCTGGATCTCTGTGTGAGCAGAACTCATGAACGGCAGCTGAGAGTACCTGTAGCCAGGTTACAGGGTCACTTCAAGGCCTTCTTCCATTATACAACCCATCCCCTGAACTTTTCCTGGCTCTGTAGTTTTGCCTTTTCCAGAATGTCATTCAATTGCAATTATACAGTATACAGCCACTTAAGACTCTTATTTCACTTAGTGACATGCATTCAAGGTTCATCCATGTTGAATGAATTTATAGTTCATTTTTTTAAATTGCTGAACATGATTCTATTGTATGTTTGTTTATCTGTGCACCTATTGAAGGTAAACGTGATTGCTTCCAGTTTTTGGCAGTTATGAATAGATTGCTGTAAACATTTAAATGCAGGTTCTTATGTAGACATAAGTTTTCAATTTAGTTGGATAAATCCTTAAGAGAATGAATGTGAGACTGAATCTTGTGAAATTAATCTTATTAATATGTTTTATTTAACCTAATACATCCAAATATCCCCATTTCAACATATAATCATATACAAATTATAAATAAGATTATTTCACATTATCTTTTGTATAAGGTGTTTGAAATTCAGTGTGTGTTTTGCAGCCTTAACACATTACAATTTGCAGTAGCCACATTTCAATTATTCAATAGGCACATATGGCTAGTGGCTATTGTCCTGGGCAGCAGAACTATAGAGCATACTTTGTTTCCTTTAAGATTTTATAGCATGTTGAGAGATAGAGATTCTACCTTTAATTTTGCTGGTGATGGCATAATTTTATCAAATTCATTATTTTGCCTCTAGCTCTCAAATTATTAGTGTCAACAAACTAACTTGTGAATATCCTTACACATTTTGAGAAGTTCGTATGCATGTATTGATCCCCATTCTAACTTTCCAATTTTTATAAAATTAATATAGACTTCTAATTCCAATGTGTTATTGCTGTTTTTTTTTTAGCCATATAAAATGCATTTTTCAATGCTAGCTTTTGGCTATTACTAGTTTTTTTATTACACCTTTTCCCTCCATGGTGTAAGAAAATTACCTAAATAATTCTTCAGTGTATCATAATGAAGCATTTGTGTAAGATTTTGAGAATAAGGTATCATGACATAGTAACCCCTAACAACCATCTTTTGTTAAACTCATTTTTGTTTCTTCTAGTTTTCTTGTGTGCCACTTCTCCAATTCTTAATTAAAGGGCATGAGTTTTTACACAACGAGCGCAGTTATTTTCTTCTTTTGGGGGTCTTTCTCAAGCTCATTGTACTGAATGTCCCTATAAGATCCCTAGCAAAATTTGTTATTTGTGATCATCATTGCTTGTTGTTAGAAAAATTTTGGTTTAGAAATTTTTTGCTAAATAATAAAAACAGTTGCATTTCAAAATGTTTAATTTTATGGTAAGGTAATTGGTACAGAACTGTACAGTAGTTTAGGCCTGTTACAAGTCATAGTTCCAATAGTTACAAGAATTTTTTCTTTAGAAAACCATTTACTGAGTATGCCATTTTCTTTTCACGAATTTGTATTTTAGCTTTTGTGTTAACAGAAAACCTTATTAATCCAATATTACTTTATTTAGGATAGCAAAAGAACTGCTGGTCCCTAGATATCTAGATGGTCTGTTACTTTAATAAAAAAATTTAGATAATCTCAAGCAAGTTAATTGCAATTCTGTTTTTTTCCCCTTCTCTGGTCCCCTGTGTTAAGAATTAATAAGATTTTTACTGCATTATGTTAGCATTTTCCTGATGCTAAAATTAAGCTTATAGAACTGTCATTTCTAGAGTAATTATTTTTTACTTTTAAAAATGATGATAGTTTTCTGATTTTTATCAAATTTCTGCTTGTTCTCCATGATGTTTCAAATTATGACCAATATCTATGACATAATTTTATGGATTTATATCTATCTTTGTTTCATTAAATCTATTTTTGCAGCTTCACCAAAAAGATGAATTATGAGGTACTTATTTTCCTTTAAAAAAAAGCATTGTTCTCATTATAGAAAGAGTCACTGTAGCTTTTCTTTAAGCAGCACATTCACTCTTGACAGAGTGCTGAAATCAGAGTTATCTGTGCCTGTTTGCATCCTGAAAGGACAGAGTGTATGGAGAAAGAGAGGGTACATATAAGTGAAAGAACTTGTAACTGGTGAAGAAGAGAAAAGGGATCAAAAACACAGCAAAGAGAATCTTGCCTTAGCAATTAGGAACTACATTTCTTCCATAACTACCATTATACTTTAAATAATTAATAGTTAGCAAGGCATGACTAGCACTAAGGAAAATTAAGGACTCCTGAATTTATGGATAAGATGTTGACAAACTTACAGGCATCTATGCCCTTTTGCCACCTGACTTGTGATCACTGTGAAAAATTAAAACAATGTAGGAATATACCTGGGCTTGGAAAACAGGAAAGAGTACCATTCATGCAGTAGCCCTGAGCTTGCATACCACCATAGTTCACTGTGCGTTAAAAAAAAATTAATGACATGAGATCAATACCTAGATACAGGAGAGACACATTTCTGAATATTAAGAATTTAAAAGACAGTAGAAACATTCAAGCCAAAATATGGTAACAAACACAGGAATAGACAAACCAACAAACAAAGGCAGGTTACCTACAGATTATAAAAGTCAAGTTAATCTCAAATGTCTCTCAAGCATTAACCTTAAAATAAAATCTATATAGATATGTCTAGCTAAATGTCCACCTCTGAAGAACACAGAGAGAATTGCTCAATTATGAAAGCATACAGACAGTAGAAAAATCATATGCCTTATTGAAAATTTTCTTGAGACATTTAGTATATTGAGCAGTGGAACACAATTAAAAATCTCAACAAAGTAAAACTGTGATCATTATTAACATCAGTTAAGTATAAACTGCATGGTACCTCCAATTCTATTTCTATTTATTTTATACATATTATAAAAAAATAAACTGAAATACATTCATAAAAAAAGCACAAATTCTACAACTTCATAGCCCATTGCCCAGAGGTAACCACTTTCAACTTGCAAGGCTGTTTCTTTTGGTGTTTTAATCCACATTTCTATATATCATAGTTCTAATTCTGTTTTTAAATTTTAAAATTGAGACACTATTTATTGGCCTTCTTTTATTAGAGTGGAAAGTTCAATTGCCTTTTCTCTCTTTCTGCTACAACTGTACAACACTTTTTGATTACATAAAATAATCTATTCTTTATGTGGTTAAATAGATAAATAGAGTATATTATTATGATCATACAAATATAATTCCTTCTTAAGCCATGATTATTTTTCCTTTATCACACAAATGTTGTTTTTCTGGAATTAATAATTGTTTTATTATATAAGTTTTTAGTTTGCTATAGAGACAAAATTTTTTCCCAAAGACTTGAGTAGATCTGTCAGAAGTAGAGTAGAGTAGCAGAGTAGTCAGACTTGAGTAGATCTGCCTAACATTATGTTTTCCAAACATATACGCCTATTAGATAATGTCTTTCTTTTCATCATGCTCATTATTATTATTATTATTATTTCAATACTAGAGGCCTTCCTTCTTTATTTTTCTTATCTTCTCCTAGAATTTATACTGGATTTTGACTTGCCTTACCTCAAAATGTAATCCTGAGAGTTTTTGTGTTATTTTTGTTTCTAGATCCATGTCCTTCTGTATGCTTTGCTGTCTTGTTTTGCTAAATACACCTCCTAGGTACTTCCAAAGAGTCTTTGAGAGTTATATTTTTGGATTCTTGCACGTCTAAAATTGAGATTATTTTATCTTCACACCTCATGTATAGTTTGAATGGAGAATTATAGGTTGAAATGATTATCCTTAGAATATTGAAAAGACTGCTCCATTTTCTCCTGGTATTAAGAATACTGTTTACTTTCTGGAACCTATCGCTTTAATTTTTCCCTCTGGAACTTTTATGATGTTCTTTATCCTTATATTCTGTAATATTACAATGATATGTCTTCATGAGGGTTGAATACTAATCTACATGCAAGTATAGGAGAGAGGTTTCCTATTCTAAAAACTGTGTATAAAGATTTTCAAGCAATCACCCTACTTTATGTCCCATATTCCACAGTACCTATTGCCTATTAGTGCTGAGTCTGGTGATTCTACAGTACTAATGGGGTTAGATATTACAATTATACCTCCATTGTAGGCACTTAGTAACATGTCAATTTGTGCTCCTCTTTGGGTTTTTGACTCCCCAAAATATACTCATATCTTAAACTTATTTTTACTTCCTTTCCAATTTTCTTTGTCTTTCTGTGTTAATACTGGCTTAAGTGCTTTAGTATAATTTTAGCAGGGTTTATATTGTGAGCAGAGATAAATACATGCTGTCAATTTAGCATTATTAATTGAAAATAAAGCTGATTTATGGTTACTAAGTCTGGTTACAGAATAGAATGCAAATGTAAAACTTTTAGTTTAAGGAAACAATTTTTAATTAAAATACTAAGTAGTAATAAACTGGGTCTAATTCACTGATTGTAACAAAAATTAAAGATGTGAGGGGAAAGAAGGAAGAGGTACAACTTCCCCCAGTTATTCATATTTAATAAGGAAATTCAATGGATGTAGCTTTATTTGTAATATTGATATGTAAGGAAGCACTAGTTCAAGTTTGTTTTTAATAGTAAAAAGAGTGACCAAATACTGGAAAGTTGCTTTATAAAATTCAAATTGTGTTTTTGACAAAATATTCTTAGTACATTAAAAATAATAGGATAATTCATTCTATATGACTTTGAAGTAGTTTGTGGCATACCTATGTACCTACCAATACAAACTAGAATTACTTGAGAAAAATCTATATGGAGACATTGGAAAGCTACCTTTTCAAGGTAACTGGAACCTGAAAGAATAAAATCTTGAAGAGAAGGAAACCATTAACAGGGAGAATTTTTCATATGCAAAGTTCAGAAATCAATAAAAAAAATCTAGAAATATGAAAAAAATAGGGTACAGAGAAAAAAGATGGGAATAGAAATAGATCCACATGTGTACTAGACACTGAATTAGACACATAGTTCTATGTGATAGTATGAGCTGAGGGAGAGGTAATGGTCTAACAGGGACAGATGACATGGAGACCTAGGCAACCTGCTCGTGTACCTTGCTTGTATGTTCTCATCCTGCTCATGGTCAATCACAGATATATCACTTCTATTTTATAATGGAATACTATACCGCTGAACCTAGCCAACTTATGATTTGATGAGTCTGGCAATTTTAATTTATGATGGACAAGTTTGTTGAGCCATAGTTAACATGTTTCAACTCTATTATGCCCAGTAGCATTCCATGAGCTATATTTTCAAACATGTATATTTCTCCATTTCAAATGGCACATCCTTGTTCCAGAACAATAAATGTGTGCATTATGATTCCCCCTTTTAAGTTGCCACAAACTCCACAAGGCATCTTTTCTCATTAAATATTTTAAAATAGCCCCAATAGTACCAATGGTGGTTGTACTAGTTTTCCATGACTAAGTACGAAATTACCGCAAACCTGGTGGGTGGTAGTATATGCTAAGCAACACAAATTTTGTTATCTCACAGTTTCAGAAGATCGAGGTTTGGGCTTGGCATAGCTATGTTGTCTGCTCAAGGTCTCACAAGATAGAAATCAAGATGTAACCTACGGTTGTGTCTCATTTGGAGCTCAGGGTTCTCTTCCAAGCTCATTCAGATTATTGGCAGAATTCAGTTCCTTGCACTTGCAGAACTGAGATCCATGCGTATCAAAGAGGATAACCAGAGACTGCTAGTCTACTGGTTCTTATGGTCCAAGAGTCAAAGCTGCTCACAACATAGCCTGAACCTGCCACAGAACTTCTCTGCTCTGGACCTCACTAAAGGCAGCAGCCTTCAATTTTACTCCATGAAATATGTTGATGTTGTATTTCCAAGTGTGGAATGTGCTGTCTCAGGAACCCACAATGGCCTATAGGGCTTGTGCTTCCTTCTTTATGATAGGTACAAGGTACAATCAATTGTTGTTTACTTTGAAGAGAGTGGCCTAGCATACCTAAAACTTTCACTGATATAATAAGTTCCTGATTCTTTGTAGCATTATCTTCTGCCCTGTGCAGTTCATGAATTTTATCATGTTCTCTAATATACTAGCAATTTCTTGATTATCTGCTTTGATTAGCATGATGTCATCAATATTATGATCATCTGTGGTATTCATCATGATTTCTAACCAGTCCAGATCTCTTTAGACCATACCATTATGTACGTATTCTTGTCTATTCCAAGTGCATGGAAACTGTCTCTGATCCTCTTTTTTTTTAAGTAGAGATATAAAATAATGCATTCACCAGATCCATGGCTGCATATCATATCCCCAAGGCTTTGTTAATCTTCTGTACCAAAGATACTACAATGGGCACAGCAGCTACACATTGGATTACTCAGTTGAGTTTGTGGTAATTTATCATCCTATTCCCTGATCAATCTAGTTTTTTCAGGAGTCAACTGATAAATAAAATGTAGGTATTAGAGGAACACCGCCCCTTTATTCTGAGTTTTTTAAATTTCCTCTTATTATGGGGGTACAAGTATTGTTAGGGATACATATATTGCCCCTTCCACCCCTCCCCCACCCCGCCGTGCCAGAGCTTCAAGCGTGTCCAACCCTCAGGTGGTGCGCACCTCACCCATTATGTAAATATACACCTTTCCACTCCTCCCCCCTCCCACCAGTCCACCACCTATAAAAGGTTTTTTGTTTGTTTTTTTTGACATTTTGGTTA
>CAUYPO010011643.1:0-21945 GCA_963574435.1 Cheirogaleus major
TCTTGTATTTTCCTGGATAGAGCTGGAACCCATTCTACTAAGTGAAGTATCTCAAGAATGGAAAAACAAGCACCACATGTACTCACCAGCAAATTGGTATTAATGGATCAACACCTAAGTGGACATATAGGAATAACATTTGTCGGTTGTTGGGCGGGTGTTGGGAGGAGGAGGGGATGGGTATATACAAACATAATGAGTGAGATGTGCAACATTTGAGGGATGGTCATGCTTGAGGCTCTGCCTCGAAGGGGGAGGGGGGAATGGGCAATATACATAACCATAATATTTGTACCCCCATAATATGCTGAAATAAAAAAATAAAAATAAATAAAAAAATTTTAAAAACCTGGGGAAGCGGATTCTGGGAAAAAAAAAGAAAATGCATATTATGATTCTACAGAATAAGACTTATAGGATAACATATTTATTAAAAGACTTAATATCATAAGAAGCTATCTTTCATTGCAGAATACACAGATGCAAGAAAGAGAACTAAAAACACTTTAAAATGGATTTTTCCCTTCATTAAGAATAATATAAAAAAGTTCAATAGGTTACTTCTGGTCGTCAACAAGTTCTATGACAAGTCAATGAGCCCATCCTAGATATGATGCTGCATAGTATGACCAGGCAGCCAAATTGTCTCCTAAGGATACAGGATATCATTAAATAAAACACTAATTTTCTCTATCTAATAACATTCTTGTATCGAATGTAATGTTAATAAAATGGTTATGTAGATTCAAGCACAAAAATGTGGGATTCTAATTCTGGCAAAATATTGGAACAGATACCCTAAACTGAATGAATATCTTACTTAAAATAATTAAAACTCTATAAAACATTAAAACAAATTTTCTTTAAGAAATTGTGCGGAGCTGACAAGAAAGTTAGAAATCAGTGGTGACCAGCCATAAAAAGCCCACAAAAAACAAACAAACAAAAAAACTAAAAACAGGAATCCTGAGAAACCAGCTTTGCCTTGGAGTATACTGGTTAAACCTGGTGATTTTGAATTTCTATGTTAACATTTCTGTAGAGTGCCACAGAAAGAATATAAAGCCTTGGGCCAATTGAAGGATGAAGGATATTCCCAAATAAAGAGCTGAAACCTCAAAAGAATACAACTTTACCCAGGACCATTATATTGAATATATATGTTCTAGGGGACAACTTAAATTCTTCTGCAGGTGTCATAGAATTCCATGTGAGTGGTAACTCCTGGACTTGTGCAAGGTGGTGCATTCATTATCAAGGAATGGGGAGTGAGAAATAAATCCACCTTTCAGAGAACACAGCAAAGAAACTTTTTTCTCTTGCCAATCCTCTGGGTGGAGAGGTGGAAAAGAAATAAAAATTATGCTGTTTTAGAATTACAAGCCTATCCCCATGAGCATATGTGGCCCAAATCCATGATACTTATATGCAGCCTGAAAAAACCTTTACTTTAGAATTCAAATTAAAATGAAACTGTAGTCCTGGGTTGCTATTACTCCTAAGCAACTATAAGAAGTAAATATGATAAAAATATTCTCTGAAGGAACTCAACTTTGACTCAAACCACATAAATTTCCCACAGATAAAGTTTCAAGGAATATGAGCTCACTGATAAAATCACTAAACACACAAGCAAATCAGATACCAATAGTGAAAGATAGCAAAGAAAAAGAAAAAATATAAAACACATACACACACAGCATTCAAACTTTGAGACTTCAGAAATTGAAATTATCAAAGACAAAAACATAAATGTTTACTGTTTCAGGAAATAAGACATATTTTAAAATATGAACAATGAATTATTTAAATAATGTTAAATAATCATGCAAGTTTGAAGGAGAACCAGATAGACCTTTTAGAACAGAAGAATAAAATGTTAATAACTGAAAATTAAAATTTTCTTGATGTCTGAAAGAGAAGATTAGATAGAGATGGAGAGAATTTTAGTGAAACAGATGATAATATCGAAGAAATTATCAAGAATGTGGATCAAAGATACAAAATATAAGTGACAGTTAAAAAACATAGACAATATACTAAGAGTGTGTAAAATAACAGAAAGAATAAAGAAAAAGAAATAGAAATAGTTAAAGGAATAATGGCTGAGAATTATCAAAATTATTGAAAGATATCAAACTTCAAATCAAGGAATCTCAATAAATCTCAAGCAGGACTTAAAAAAAAATCATATCTAGACACATCATCGTGAAAATGCAGAACACCAAGGAAGAGAAGATCTTAATGGCACCAGAAAGAAGAGAAACCATCTATATAGGAATGACAATTAGATTGACAACTGACATCAATTAAAAAACAACTGGAATTCTATACCTAGAAAAATTGAGAAGAGCAAACTAAAAATATATTTAGATAATCAAAAACCAAAAAAGAATACCATCAATACACCTTCAACAAATGATATTGTAGACAATGCACTTTAGGTAAAATAAATAAATAAAAATTAAAAATTTACCAGAGATGAAAGACCACAGTTGTAAAGACAATGGTTTAAAATTGTCTGCATAGAATAATAACACGCTAATTTGAAGAGTTAAATAATATAAACTATTTAATATAAACTAATAATATAAACTATAATCTATAAATATGTAGATAATATAGCCATTAAAGAGTTCTGTTATAAGATTCTTTACTTTCAAATAAAAGAAATTGAACCATTTTTGTTAGCATTCTAAATACCATGGATATAAAAATTACAACTAATTAATAAATATAATAGAGAAATAAAATTCAGAAGCCTTGAAAGTGAAGATACAGTACCCTCCCCAACTGTTATCCGTTATGGGGTTTTTGTGTCTAAGGCAGATATAATAGGAAAAAACTAACTTAAGAATGTCAATGCTTCTAAAACTTTGGGAAGGATTATAATGCATTACATAGTTTGACGTAGCAATATAATCCTACTATCCTTTCTACCCTAAACACCCTAAATCTTCTCTAGTGTCTTTCCAAGCTAATCTATTACATTGAGTAAAATTCTCAACAACTACCTTGAATGCTTTCTTAACCTTCTGGCTCTAAATGAAATCTAGGACCTGCTGAGAACACTGCTATAGCTTAGGCCTCTTTGGTACCAGGTTTGTTTTCCTTCCTTAATCCCTGTATTTATAGGGCCTGGGAGTTGTGAGTTTTATTTACCACTCCTCTTTTCCATACACATATCTTTTCTCCTTTCCTCTTCCTGAAGAACCACAGAGCCTTTGAAGCCCATTCCATCAGATATCACCATGTGATACCACTCCTTAAGACAGTCATCTGGAGATGCTCTGCCACTTCTCCAAACATTTTAAAGATTTTGTCACAAGGATAACTAACTTACTCTCTACCACTCTTAGAGATGTCAACATCCATGCAAATGATCTATCCAACTCCTTGGACTCTGTATTCCTTGATCTCTATAATTCCAATAATCTTTTCCTCCACCTTGCCTTACCCACAGGCTCTCATGGCAACACCCAAGATCTTGTCATTACCAGTAGCTTCTAGTATTCTTCTCTTTGGCAAACACCTCCTATCTTTCCACCTTAACCCTTGTACTCCCAATCCAACAATTCTTTGATCTTCATCAAATTTTCACTATCAGACTCCCTATGTCTTCATTTCCTTACATACTCAGGCTAGACTCCATAGTCGCTATAACCATTATAATCACTTCCTAGCAATCTCCAATAACTCCTCTGTTTCCTGGCAAAATTATAACTTGACTTAAACCAAATTCTGTGCTGGTTCCACATCCTTACTGTAACAGCTAAAAATGGCTGAATAAAACACCACTTCATGCTGACTAACCCCATTTAAATGTATAACCTCAATCTCAGATGGATCTTTTTCACTGCCTGCAGCCAATGTATTTTTTTAGTTAATTCTGTCTCTCATTCTTTTATGTAAGTTTTCACCATCTTCTCTCTCCATATACCTCTAATATGCCCTCCCTTTCCTTATTCAAAGCCTATTCTTGCTTCTCATTTCACTGAAAAAATATTTAATAAAAACACTCAGAAGAGAACTACATTATCTTCCTACCATAAATTTTTCTTTAATTGTCTTTCCTTCTTCCTCCTTTTTAAGGCCTATCCCTCCATTTCTGCATTAGATTCCATTCCAAATCTATTCAAAGAACTTTACACTTGAAGTTATTCGAATATACATGCAAACATACACATGTTATAACTATATCACAGTAAAAAAAAAAGTCTCTTGATTCCACTTATATCTTCAGCTATTGCTCAATTCTATCCTTCACTATCCTCAAAATTTGCCTTTACTTGTTTTCTACATTTTCTTACCTAAAACTCACTCTAATCACACTTCAGTTAGGCATTTTTTCTCATTTTTTTCATGAAACCTACTCCTGTGAAGTCACCAATGACCTCCATCTTGCCAAACCACTAATCAATCTTACTTCACTTGTCAGCATCATTTGACCTCAGAAATGAATTCTTTCTACTTGAAAATCTGTATCCACCTGGCATTTTCTTCCTATATCACTGGTGACTTTTGCTTTTTCCTTAATTAACTCTTCTGTGACTTCCCTAAGTCTATGTGTCATATCACCCAGGACATAGTTGTAAGCTTCTTGACGTCTCTTGCTACACTCACCCTGATGTGACTTTATCTCATCCCTTGACTTTGAATACCAAAGACATAGTGAGGCCTCCAAATTATATATTTAACCCTGGATCTTCTCCTTGAGTTTCAAATTTATTTATCTAATTGCCTTCCTAGCAGGCACTTGGATATCTCAAACATGTTCAAAACAGAAGTTCTGAATTTTCTCCATATTGATCTCTTCACTAGACTTTCCCATCCCAGTATATGGCACCACCATTCATTTAGATACTCAGACCAAAAATCTAGTAGCTCACCTTGATTTTTTTTCTTTACTCCCATATCCAACATATTCAGCAATTTGTCTAAAATTGCCAATCATATCCTGTTGTTTTGTAATTCTCCAATAGCTTCTCATTAAAAGTAAACTCTAAACTTCTTAAAACGGCAACCAGAAATCTGCACAATCTCCCTATGTATGTCTCTCTCCTCATCTGCTAATTCTCTACCCACCGCTCACCAAGCTCGAGTGACAGAAATGCCCTGCTCTTCCTCAACACCATAAAGTTTCTTTCCTCGTCAAGAATTTGGCAGGTAATTTCTATTTCTCCTTCTAGGACACTTTTCTTCCTTGTCCTCATATAATTTAATTTTATATATCATTAATGAGAAAATATAACCTCCCCAGCAAGGCCTTTTCTCAGTCCTCCATCCCAAATAGCCCACTTATTACTCTATTACTTTTTCTCTTCTTTCCGGGATATTTTTCTTCCTAGAACTTACCACTACCCACAATCACAAATTTGTTTACTGGTTTATTTTCTGTGACTCTTCTAGAATGTTAAGTTCCAAGAAGGTAGGGATTTTTTTTTGTTTACTGCTATATCTATACTACCTAGTAAAATGGTAGCACATGATCTAGAATCCATAAAAATTCTGTTCAGTGAATGAATAAATATGTTCAATCTGATATAGAATACCTTAAAAAAGAGAGACTCACAGGTAAGGAAAAGATGTAAGAGTAAACTGAAAAACTCTTCAATCACAAGAAAAAGGAATTAGTGATGCTATTCTTCAATTTCATAGCTCAATATAACTTCTGATTTTACAAAATTCTCATTGGAATTTAAGTTGTTCCTCTGGAATTGTCTGCCTACCATCAGTAGTCAGTATATAAATATGCATTACTGACTCCAGGCTGATATCCTTTGCATTTATATTCATTTATCCTTAGAGGATAACCAGCACTGGATATTTAGCTAGATAAACCAAGACAGACTTGATGACTTACTGATTTTGGAGAGTGATGATACACTTAGAATTTTCTGAAATAGCATAAAGAGTATTTCCAATTATAGGAGTATTTTGTGTAGTTGATAACTTATGAATAAAAATTAATGATTATAATCAGTTGAAATAAGCTGAATCTATTAAAAATCTAACGATAAAAGAAATAATTTAGTTCATGATAATACTAAAAAGAGAAGTTACCTTGTGTATACCAAAAGACTATTGTTTGGCATACATAACTTTAATGTATGCAGGCAAACTTTAAAATGCTATTCATTAATATAAATCAATGTGTAGAGTTGTATACAGAGTTTTGGATAACATCTAAGTTACTATCCACTAGTGGTTTTTGCCCAAAATCAAACATGTTCAAGGTGTTTGGTTAAAGGTTTGCTTTAAAGAAAGTTATGTCTTAAAAAGAAAAGAGAATATGTATACATCACCAAAAGGGTAATTTGTATGAGAACTCCTTAAAGTTATTTTTGTGATTTTTGCTTCCTAACAATGAGAAAATAAAAGCTAATGTTGAATTTGCAAATTGCACATTCTATGATTAAAATACAGACAAACACACTAACATATACACATACACACATACACAATCAATCTTGTATTGATCTTTCTGTCTGAACACAAGAATATTTTACTTGCAAGCATTAGTAAACTCTGGTTCTCTAAACAAGATATGGCATTTGAACAAATAATTTACTCCTATATGTAATTAGTAACATTAATACATCACTGAGTTAACACACCACTCATTTTCCCGTGAAACAATATTAAAGGGTGGGCCCTCTTGTTTTTAAGAGTAGAAGGTATCTTTATTATATTTAATAGGATTATTGAGCCATGAGCTCAGACAGATGGTTACAGACAGACAGTTGCTCTTGAGCACACCCTGCTTCAAATGACAGATACCTCGAGGCTTTGCTTAAAACTCTAGCTTACTCCTTTGCCCAGGGAGCTAAAGTTGATGGCTCAATAGTAGCATACATGATCTAGGAAAAGTTACTAATGTAGATTCCATTGTCTACCATTTTGATCCATGTGGAGAATGCACAGACTTTTAGACTATTCTAATTCAGGATAGAAAGCCAGAAATTAAAAGGATGGGCATTGAACCCTATACTCCATTTTTAGGCCTCTTTCATTTCTGAGGAGTCTAAGTGTCAAGACAACCCTATAATAACTACCCAACTGGTGGGCTATTGAGAAATGGGATAAATTGTTTCCCCCTTCTCTTAATTTTTCTAGCTAGCTCAGGGGCCTATTAAATGAGCCCTGAAATGCAGGTCAAGAGGGTTACCGTCAAGCCTCAACTTTATTTCTCATCTACCATGGCTTATGAGCCATTTTACCTAAATAGTCCTAGGTCTCCTTGCGTATAAAATAAAGGGTTCTATATGTTTTCTCAGATACTTTCCAAACTAAAATTCTCATTTTAAATTAAATCTCAAATTAAATTCTTATATTCACTTATGGTTTACTATCCCTACCTTAGAATTCAGCTTATACAAACAGTGAAAGAGATAAAAGATTCCATGCATTGTAATAATCAGCAAACAAAATATTATAATTGCTTTATAATTTATCATTAAAATAAAGTGTTCTTGATGTTGTGACAACATAAGTTGCAAAGTGCTTGATAAATATTCATAAATTTGGTGATTCTTTAATATCACAACAGGATCTTTGAAAGTTATTACTTTCCTTCCCCATGCCATGCAGAGCCCAAACAGCAAAATAACACTACAACAACAAACAGAAAGATCCTAGATATATTTTATAATTTACCAGCTTTATTGATGGTTTCCAAAACAGCATGTACTGTGAAAGGGAAATGGGCTTTACAATCAGATGGGTTTGTGTTCCAATTCCAGCTTTGTCACTTACCAGCTGAATCACCTTAAGCAATTAAGTACCCACCAATTAATACAAACTTTAAGAGGGCAGGAAATTGTTTTCTTCTATACTGCTTTGCCCCAGTAGAACCTGGCATATTGTGAATATTTCTTGAGTGAATGAACCTCTCAGAGGCCCAGTTTTTCATTAAACAAGATAATAATGACTTAGTCCTTTACTCAAGAATTTTCAAAAGACAATTTGTGTGAAAGCCATTAGCAGAGCCCATGACACTTATCAGGTGCTCAAAATATACTTGTTTTTTTTCCTTGACCCACTGTAAAATAAAAGTCACTACAGAGCAAACCATTTTTCTCAAAAATACTTATTTTAGGTACAACATCTATAAAACCAATGAAACATACTAATATATAGTTTAATATCAATTAAGTTTCACTTTAAGGCCTCGATGATATAAAATGCTTCTTTTACAACTCTCTTAATCCTGCAATTTCAACTACTGCCATTCTCTGTGGGCACTTTTGTGTCATCTCATTTTATTCATTTCTGCGAATAGTCTCAATAAGATACTATCATTCAAAGGTAAGCTGCTTTACTAGATTTCTAGGTCCTCAAGGTCAGAGACAGAACTTCACATATAATATCTGGCTAAACTATATAAAATTGCTGATATTTGGCCATCTATGACCTATAAAAATGGCAATTTCATGTGGTTTAATATTTATTCTGTTAAATGTATATATAAAACAGTAACTTTACACTTAGTTATGAAAACTCAGCATACATTGTAGAATTGACCTAACAGTTATGCCTCCAATATATGATTGTAAACATAATATAAACAATAAACTAAGATTATCAAGCAAAATGCCTTGCATTGTACTGTTTTGCTCTAGCATCAGAAAAACTGAAACACAAGTAATTCCTTGCTTGCATTATTTTCTTTAGATGGGATATGCCTTCCCACCCACCCAGCAACCTTTATAATATCCTCCTGCCCATTCCACCCTCCTCATTAAGATCCACACCAAATGTTACCCCCTCCATAAACCTTCCCAAGGCATGCCATTTTTGTGCTCCCACCCTGCACCATGATCTATATACTTGCTTCATTAGAGTATAAAAATCGATTCCTATGAGTAGTCTCTGCTTTTACCTAATTTAAAAGAAAGTAGCTATTCAATTCAAAGTTTACAGGTACATTGAAAGAATCTTCGGTTTCTCAAGGTCTTTCATTTGAAAAATTCACTGAATTTTATCAGGAGTTCCCTTACATGTAAATCAAAATTTAAAAGTTTGCACAGCAAGCATTTTCCCACACTTTTGCCAAAAAAAGCACATGAATTTCTGGATTATACAAAGCCAAATAATGAAGGTTTTTAGGTTATGTAAAATATAAACAATATGGCAATTGTCAGCTATGTTTACTACATCACTATGTACCATTAAACTAACAAAAAACAACTTACCAGTCTCAGAAGTCCTCACAGAGAGTAAAGACGATAACTGATTGCCATGACCAATTCTAGTATATGACCTTACAGAAATGTTATAGAGGGTGTAAGGTTTTAAATCCTTTAAAATTATGTTTGTTGTTGAGGTGTTCTTTATAAATAAAGCATCCATATCTTTATATAGCACTTCATAAGCAATAATGATCCCATTAGGTTTTTCAGGTGGCAACCACTTCAACCTTATTTCATTTGCAGTAATGTCAATTACTTCAAGATCTTGAGGTGATGACTCTGGTTCTGGGGAAAGAAAACAAAATTTTAAGTGCATGTATTTTTTCCATGTTTGTTGCTTCAGACACTAAAAGTGGCATGACATAAAGGCAGTAAGCATGTAACAGCACTTTCTTCTTTCTTTTTATTTAATTGCAACCACAACTGATACTCTTACCATCTTCTAAAGTTCTCACAAAGATGTCATTTTCTTCAGACAAAGAACTTTCTCCAACATGGGTTGAGGCAGCCACTCTCATTTTGTATTTTGTGTATTTCTTTAACCCTATAAGGACAACAGGCAAATTTTTAAAGTTCTTAAAATAACATTCTTGGATTAGTGACATTTAACATAGGGCTAATGAAAATAATTTATTTGGGGGACTGACTACATAAGTCAACTTCCATATAGTCTCATTCTCCTCAAATTTCTTGGGATTGAGGGCCTTTCCATGTTGGTGATCTCTAGGTTCTTTCCTAAAATATTAAGGCAATAATCTAAATCTGAAAAAAATAATTTTTGGCACACTGTAAAGGGTATAGTTGACTTGGCACAAATACCATGTCTGCTGAATTATTCCACCTTATTTTCACATTTATTCATTTAAGTCTTTAATAATGAGTTATTTGATGTACCACATATAATTTTGCCTCAGTTAAGTAAATTTCTATGAAACCTATGATCTGATGCCTTTTATTTCTTTGTAGGTAAATATAGTTAAAGAAAAACACATTTAATCAAGTTTTTCTGCAAGTATTTTAAAAGATATTTTTGGAACCATAAAACAACCAAATCTGGAATGACACAGTATTTGGTCCTAGAGTGTTTAAGACATAGAGAGATGCATATTTGCCATCAGAATAGGAATGTAAAAAAATGAAGTTTTTGTTCTACCTGTTATAAGAAAGCTGTTATCTATAGTAGTCATCTGGAATGCTCTGTTTGTATCCAGTTCCATTGCATAAATTGTATAATGAGTTATTTTTCCATTGGGATATTCTGGAGGATCCCAGTATAACAAAATAGATGAAGAACTAATATTTTTATAATTTATAATTTGAATGGAGCTTGGAACTTGAAAAGAAGAGTAAACAATTAATATGAATGAAAAGAATGCAACAGCAATGTTTGCAGGTGATTGTTTCAGAGGAAATACATCCTTACCTTGCTCATGTGTTCTAACATTGAGAACCGTTGGTGGTCCTTCTCCCATGATGGTGAAAGCAGATACACTAATCATATGCTCAGTGAAAGGTATAAGTCGCCTGATAACGTAAGACAGCTGTTCAGCATCAGTGTCAGTGACATACTGATTCCCTGTAGTTACTATTTGAAATAAGTAAAAAAAAAAAAAAAGTGTTTGGATTCATAATCGAATTATTTTTGCTTACACAGTGAAATCTTAAACTTGATTTCATATGATTCATTAATCTCTCCATGCGCTCCTCCATATTAAAGGTAGGTATATAATTAATAGTAAATATAAAACATTAATTTTAAAGATCATATTGAATATTATTATGAGTTCTTAATACCCCCGATAATATCTATAAACATTTTGTGCTCATAATATAGTTCTGCTAGTTTTTATATACTATTCAGTATTCTGGAACATGAGATTAGTGTTTTGAGAAAATATAACTAAAAGAGACTGGCTAGGAATTTTTCTGAGAAGAAAGACTAGATAATAATATTAAATTGAAATATTATGAATCAATACTAGCTTTTAATAGAAGAGTTAAAAAGTGAGAGTTTTATTTGGACTTAAAATTCACCATGCATTCACTAAACCAATAATTTTTTAAAACAAGCATCCTTGGATAACTGGCACATAAATATGCCTGAACATTTTAAATGTTAGATTTTTACTTTATTTAGAACTTGTGCTTACAAAACTGTTAACTAGCAATTAGGCCAAACTTGAAGTATTTAGGGAAACATCTGTACCAGAAATCATGGGCCTCTTAATTTTTAGTGTTGCCCCTAGTCTTCCTTGCATAATAAAAACAAATCACTAAATAAAATAAACATACCTTGTATGTTATGTGATATTTTTTACTCATTCTACCATAAATAGAATAATGTAACACTTTTAATTTAGAATGGGACAAATACCAAATCAGAAAAGAGGTGATGAAATAAAATATTCTTCTCACTTAACATTTTAGAAAAACCAGAGAGATAATATAGATCTGTGTCACCTAAGTATTTTTAATTTGCTATATATGACTTTCTCCTTTTAGAAACAATAAGAGCCATTGACACTGAAGAGCAAGTGTATACACTAATGACATCACCACGTCATTGGGGTCACCTACACCTGTTTATCACACCATGCACTAGAGTTGTAACTTTATGACCTATTTACCTTTAGTGACATTTGAAAACCTATTAGTCAAAAGCTGTAGAGAGTGTGAGGCCTGTAAATGATTTGAAGATATGTTAATCCCTTCCCATCACACCTGCTTTGGCAACTGTAATAACTGATTGTCTATGCAGCTTGGCCAGAGACTCTAGGGTGCTACTTTCTTTAGGAAGAAGGTCAAATGGGTTAGGAGGGGCCAGCTTCTGCTTGTGTGGCATTTCCATTTGCTGCATGAGGTTATGTGACAGTTAAAAAATCCAACTCCAGCTCATGGACCATTAATAATATGGTTGAACTCTAAGCTAAGGTTCACATCTTTGCTATCTAGCACTGGTTGTTCAAATGTACTTTACGGAAAATTAAAGTTTTACCTACCAACTGGTGAATTCTGATCTTCAGCTCCATTCCTTGCAGGAAAAATATCATATAGATGACTATTATACATAAATGAAGCAAGTGAATACAGGTCAGAAGACATCTCTGCTGAACCTTCGTATAATCCTGCCATTGGCTCTTCTCTGTTCACAACTTCTGGAGCCATGGGGTCTTTTATATACTGCAATTAAAAGTAGATATTTACAAAGACTCCTCGTTACAGTTATACTTGATGACTTAAATCAACTATTAGTTTAAACACAAATTTGCAACTTTGGAATCATGCTTTTTAAAAATATATTATTTCCCTGACTGTTTTCTTTATATTCCAAGATTTCATTTCAAGCTACCAAAACCTTGTGTCATTTTAACACATTGTGATCACTCTGTTTCTTAAGAGATCAATATCATATTTTGGGAAGAAGCAGATACTTACTTGTTTCTGAACTTGGTTAGTCTCTTTATGGTAAGATTAGACATCCTAATGCAAAGATTTCATGACTGAAATTTTAACTGCTCACCCCCAAAAAGGTAAATGTTTTGAGCATACTGATGTATTAAAACATGTTTTGCTTCCCTATTTATGTGTATTCACTTGCATACAAGGTGTGAGAGGCCTGCATGCCTGCTTGATATATATTAATATCAATAATAGTAGTTTATCTACAATAGAGTGAAGTTACAGACAAGAATAAAACTGCATAGTAATAGTATTCAAGGAAGGTTCATGGTACACCTATCCAAGGCTCTGGATCTAAGGAATATTTTAATCAACTGCAATTTTTCCTAGATCTCATAATGTAATTCACACATGTAAAGTTCACCAAAGTGGCAGATATTGAAGTGAAAACATCAGGAACAGATTATGGCTGTATACAGTACAGCTTTTTGTTGAGATAACAAGACAACTCTCTCCCTTCTCCTCCATTCCCACTCAGCATAATTAATTGAAACAAAATGGGAAAAAGGTGTTTTGACCAAATAAGTAGATATTTGTGTAGAATGTCAACTTTGGAAAAAAGGCTAAATATTAATCAAAGAAAATATTTCCTTAAGAGATTTAACAATGAAGTGCAATATGTAGACTTTGGATTCTAATTAGGGCATACCTATCAACATAGGCTTTGGAGATAATCAGGGAAATTTCAATATGGTCTAGATATTAGATGAGACTAAGACAATATTAGTAATTTTGTTAATTGTGATCATGGCATTTTTGTTTGTATTGAAATGTCCATGTTTTTAGATACTCATGCTTAGGCACATTGTAGCAAAATGATGTGAAGTGTGAAATTTATTTTAAAGTACATCTGCAGCAGCAACAATAGGAACCAGCTGAGGCCAGAATGGCAGACTACTGATAATTACTGGATCCAAGTGGTGGGTATATGGAGGCTTATCATACTCTTTTCTCTACTTTTATGCCTTTGAAATTTTCCAAAATAAAATAGTTTTGAAAAAAAAGAACATGTTGCAAAAACTAGTCTCTTTTAATCAATTCATTTGCAAATTCTGCTTCCAAATTCACCTCTAAAACCCTTTTCTAGAAATTTACTCTATTCCTTGTCAATTTCATGCTCATGTACCCTCAACATTCATTATAAATTCATAACATAGGTTTCAGTTGTTCATAAGTTTTGGTGCTTCTGTCTTTTAATTACCTAACATGTTTTGGGTTGTCTTCACTCTCACAGCCAAAAAGAGATTCTTTCTTAATAAAGAGATATTCTTATGCAGAGATTCTCAACAAAATCCTAGCCAATCAAATCCAGGTGCTTGTCCAGAAAATAATCCATAACAACAAAGTGGGCTTCATCTTAGGGTTGCAGGGATGGTTCAACATACGCAAATCTATAAATGTAATTGATCCCTTTTTTAATCATTTATATATTTTAAATTCTTATCTTATTGTACAGTCTGTTTTCATGTAAACCTCCTTAAATTGTTTCTGGGACTAACAGGGACAACTACATTAATGAATAAATCATGTGGTATTATATTGGAAAGAGAAAAATATAAGAAAATGACATAGAACCTTTTCTAGAGAATACAGGATACAAAAGGTTTAGGTGAAATATAATTTAAGATGGTATGCAGATTACTGTAAGCCAATGTTCAAATCAGAGTACAATATAGAAGAGTTAAGACATTTCCTTGTTGAGAGATGGAGGCACGTGGACCCAGAAGCTGAATATTTAATGTCAGTCTTAGAAATTAACAAAACAGAGCATTGAGGAGAAGAAAAATGGCATCAACGTTATCATATCTATGTTCCATATGTTCAAAAACCAAGAGAAAATAAAACATGTTAAATACAGACATGTAAGAGAAAGAAACATTAATAAACTTCAAGTTGTGCAAACAATGTCTTATATAAAAATATACACTGGTTTGTTCTAATAGCAGATTAGATATGGAAGAAGAAAATATTAGTTATCTCATTTATTGAAAAATCACAATATGTTTTTATACTACATCTATGTATAAAAATGCTAAAATCAGCTTTAAAATAATAACTCCCACATGCTGATTTTATAAACTACTGAGAAAGTTGCTAAATTTACTAGGAATGCTGTAAAATTGGCGATTGTGATTTCTCTGTACTGTTAGAATTATATTTCTATGAGAATATAGGCACTATTATCTTCAAAATTAAAATATTTAAATATGTCTAACAACAGAAATAGTAGCTGAGTATTAGATAAAGTAACTGCTTACTGCTGCAACAGACAAAATCTGAAATATAAACAACACGATATAAGTTTATTTCTCAATGAAAGTTAGTAGGTGCTCTATGCTGTCAGGCAACCCAGGAAACCAGGCTGCTTTCAACCCATGGTTTCATCATTTAAACATGGGATCTTGGCTTGAAAAATGGTAGAGTATAGGTGACATCCTAGCTCTCTGCTCCCAGAGAAAGAGGTGAAGAACTCGAACTGCTACACACGAGTGGATTGCTCCCCTGCAAGAACAGTGTTTTGAAACTGCAGAGAAACAGCATGGGACACACACCATGGGGGAAACAAAAGGTGAATGGGAGATAGGCTTGTGAATTCTGGGGAGTGTGAGATAAACAATAGAGAATAGAATATGGGATGGCTGCACCCACCTAGCCAGTGAGTGCAGTGGCATCTGACACCCAGGAGAACATTCTGTTTCCCCACTGACCTCTATACCCACTCAGACAGGTACCTGACTGATGTCAGTGCAAAATCATGGCACAGAAGTTGGACTCTCTGGAGAGGGGACAATATTGGAAAGCATCTTGACCTCCTTGGAGCTCTGTGCTAGGACTACACTGGGTGGGGAAGGGACTGGTCTGAGCTACCACTAGAAGGAGTTAGTAGACAGTACCTCATCTCTGGCAGTCAGTGGGACCAGAACAACCGAGGTGAATACTGAAAAAGGAACTCTACCCTGGAAATCGGTGGGGACAATTAGGCCAGTTCAGGGCATGTCAGAAAGAGCAAGACCTCCTGCTGGACAGGCATGAGATTACGGGAGGGTGACACACAGGAGACAATGGGCATCCTGTTGACTCAGCTGCCAGATCTGGCATCCACCAACTCCTGAACATTGGCCATCATCGATAGCACTCTGTGGGTGTGCAGCCACCATTTTGGGGGTCCACAACCTGGATGCTGTGATGCCCTACAGTTTCAGGCAGCACTCCTCCTCTAACACAGCAAATTTTCTGCCAATAGTAGTGGGCTATAACCCTGGAGGTAGGGAGAGGCAAAAAAAAGCCATTTTCCCTGTGCGACTAGGGAGAATCTGTGGGCTTTGGTGCAGATCAATAGTTGACAGTCCAGTGATTGAGCCTATAAGACTGGCATAATTCATCTAGTATGATCATAACCATGGTGCCTGCTCTCTGCATCTGCAGGCTGCCAACAGTGGGATTTGTGGCAGGAGAAGGAAAAACCTGGCCAGAGACCACAGCAGGTGCACCAAGTAACCCTGCCCATCAGGAGCAGCCTCCCAAGTGTGGTGGAAGAACCCTGAATAACATATTAGCAGCTACCGCTAGATACACAACAAGCAAACATAGACGCATACACATCCAGGCTGGTAGGCAGGAGCTGTGATCTCCCTTGCTCCTACCACCACTTTAAGGGGAAATAGGGTCCAAGAATCCCTGGGTAGTGGCAATATGATTTCTAATGGTCAGGGCAAGAGTATTCCTCACCTAAGGTCAATAAACCAACACAGAAACACCAGATTACCTCAATAACTGGTTCCTCCATGCAATCTACAACCAATGACAGAGAGGGTAAGCCCACAGGTCAACACCCCTCCATCTCAAGCTATTAGAGGGCAGTGGAGTTACACACAGAGGTGCAATTGACCACATGGGAGCTTAAGCTGGGAGACCAAACTCTCTAATATCCACTGGCAAGAAGCAAAGACAACAGCTCAGAGGTAACCCAAGTTGCCAAAATACCCGTAAGGCAATACAAGAGCAGAACACCTACTCTCAGCACTGTTAAGGAACATCCCTTGGGGGCTTCAAGTTAAGGGCACAAACCAGTCCTAGCACTCCCAGTTCTCAATAAATTACTATGATGAGAAAGAAACAGAGAAACAACACAGGAATATGAAAGAGCAGAGAGAAAAGTCACCCCCAAAAGAAATCATGAGACCCTCAAAATTAGATACTAATTTAAATAAAATTATGAAATTGATGGTGGAAGAATTCCGAATAGGGAATATAAGGAAACTCAATGTAATTGAAGAGAAAATTAGAAAACCAACAGGAAGAAACTACGAGAACAATACAGGAAATGAATGAAAAATTCTCTAAATAAATCGAAATATTACAAAAAACCCAAACAGAAAATTTGGAAAAGGAGGAGGCATTCAATGAACTTCAAAATTCAGTGGAAAGCCTTAAAAATAGAATAGATCACAAAGAGGAGAGACTCTCAAAGCTTTAAGATAATGCCTATGTGCTAAACAAATCAGATGATGAAAAAGAACACAGAAGCAAGACACAAGAGAAGAACATACAAGAAATGTGGGATAATGTAAGGAAACCAAATATAAGAATTAAAAGCATCCCGGAGAGAGAAGAAGAAAATACACCAGGACTGGAAAATCTATTTCTTGGGATACTGGAGGAAAATATGCCTGGCCTGGCCAGAAACCTAGATATCCAGATAAAAGAAGCACACAGAACTCCTGGGAGACTCAAACTGAAGAGGCAACCACCACATCACATAATTATCAGACTGGCCAAAGTAAACATGAAAGAGGAAATCTTTCATACAGTAAAATGAAAACAGCAGATAACCTACAGAGGAAAACCTATCAGACTAAATGCAGATTTCTCAAAAGAAACCCTATAAGCCAGAAGGGATTGGGGATCCATCCTTAATCTTCTTAAACAGAACAATGGCCAACCTAGAATTCTTTACCTGACAAAACTGAGCTTCATCTACTAGGGAGAAATACAGACTGTCCCAGAAAAGCAATCACTGATGGAATTTGCCAAGATCAGACCTGATCTATAGGAAGCACTCAGACCTGCATTATACACTGAAGAGCTCAATAGACAACCACCAAATTAAAAACACTAAAGAGTTAAAGCACAGAACCCAGATTCCACAATGGCTCGCAAGGTAAAAGGAAATAATAAGAACTTACCTAACAATATGAGCAGAAAGCTACACCAAATATGAATCTTCTTGAAAATTGGAATGGCGTGAATTGTCCTTTGAAGAGACATAGACTGGATGAGTGGATATAAAATTATAAGCCAAATATCTGCAGTCTCCAGCAAATGTATCCTACCCACAAAGATGCTTTCAGATTCAAGGTCAAGGGTTGGAAAACAAACTTTCATGCAAATGGAAACTAAAAGATATCAGGGGTAAAGATTCTAATTTCAGACAGCATCAATTTTAAAATAGCAAAAGTAAAGAAAGACAAAGTTAGCCACTATATAATGGTGAAAGGACAAATCCAACAACAAAACTTAACAATTATTAATTTCTATGCACCCAACACAGGAGCACCCAGATATGTAAATCAAATCCTATATGAATTAAATAGGATGATAAATGGTAATGCCATACTCATGGGGTATTTCAACATATAGCATTATACATGTTAATGTGATAGTAGCGAGGGATTTCAATACCCCACTGTCTGAAATGGACAGATACTCCAAACAAAAAATAAGCATGGTCCTAGACCACAAATCAAACCTCAACAAATTAAAAAGAAATAGAAATTATACCATGTATCTTCTCAGACCATAATGGTATAAAACTGGAGATCAATACCAACAGAAATGCTCACCACTTCACAAAGTCATGGAAATTAAACAATCTAGTGGTAAATGACTGCTGGGTGAAGGAAGAGATTCAGATGGAGATGAACAACTTCTTTGAATTAAAGGATAATGGGGAAACAAGCTATCCAAACCTGTGGGATACAGCAATAGCATTCCTGAGAAGAAAACTAATACCATTAAATGCTCACTTCCAAAAAGCAGAAAGCTCAAAAATCAACAAACTAATAAACCGTCTCCAGAAATTGGAAAAGAGCAAATAGCAAATTAATTCTAAACCCAGCAGAAGAAAGGAAATAACTAAGATCAGAGCAGAAGTAAATGAAATTGAGAATAAAAGAACCATACAGAAGATCAATAAAACCAAAAACTGGTTTTTCAAAATATAAACAAAATTGACAGCCCTCTTGCTAGATTGACAAGAACTAGAAAGGAAAGGACTTTAACAAACTCAATCAGAAATGAAAAAAAGACAGTCACTATAGATATTATTGAAATACAAAACATTATCTTTAAATACTATAAAAATCTTTATGCCCCCAAATTACAAAATGTGGAGGAGATAGACAAATTCTTGGAAACTCACAACCTCCCTAAGCTCAATGAGGAGGAAATAGAAGACTTGAACAGACCAATATCAAGCATAGAAATTGAATCACCAATAACAAATCTCTCAAACAAACAAACAAAAAGTCCCAGACCAGATTGGTTCACACCTGAATTTTACCAAATATACAAAGAAGAACCCATACTTATACTGCAGAAATGATTCTAAAACATTGAGAAGGATGGTATCCTCCCCACTCATTCTAAGAAGCCAATATCACCTTGATACTAAAGCCAGGAAAAGATATAGCTGAAAATGGAAACTATAGACCAATATCCTTCATGAATATACATGCAAAAGTCCTGAACAAAACTTTAGTCATTGAATCCAACAGCACATCCAAAAAATATTCACCATGACAAGGTGGGCTTTATCCCAGGGATACAAGGCTGGTTCAGTATATGCAAATCTATAAATGTAATTCACCACTTAAATAAAAGCAAGAACAAACATCATATGATTCTCTCAAAAGATGCAGAAAAAGCATTTGAAATAATCCAGCACACTTTTATGACAAAAACTCTTAACAATATAGTCATAGATGGGACATTCTTTAAAATTACTAAGGCCATATAATATAAACCCACAGCCTATATCATACTGAATAGGGAAAAATTGAAAGCATTCCCATGTAGAACTGGAACCAGACATGGTTGCCCACTATCCCCACATCTATTCAATATAGTGCTGGATGGAAATCCTTGCCACAGCAATCAGAAAGGAGAAGGGAATTAAGCGTGTCTGAAATGGGACAGAAGAGGCCAAACTCTCACTCTTGGTTTGTGATATGCTATTATACATATGAAACCCCAAGGATTCAACCAAGAGACTCCTGGAATTGATAAACAAATTCAGTAATGTGTTAGGATTCAAAATTAATGCACACTTATTAGTGGCATTTATATATTCCAAAAACAGACAAGCTGAAAATGAAATCAAAAATGCAGCAGCAACTTTCACAATAGCATCAAAGAAATTTAAATATTTAGGAATATATTTAACAAAGGAGGTGAGAGATATTTATAGGGAGATCTATGAAACCATGAGAAAACAAATTGTAGAAGATGTATACTGATGGATATCCCTACCATGCTCATGGATTGGTAGAATCCATATTGTTAAAATGTCCATTCTACCTAAAGTGACCTATAGAATGAATGTAATACCTATCAAAATTTCACCATTATTCTTTACAGATGTAGAAAAAATAATTCTATGCTTCATCTGGAACCAGAGAAGACCTCATATAGCCAAAGTATCTTAAGCAAAAAGAAAAAATTGGGAGGCATCAGTCTGCCAGACTTCGATCTTTACTACAAGGCTACAGTAACCAAAACAGCATTGTGATGGGACAAGAAAAGAAATATAGATCTTTGGAATAGGACAGAGATCCCAGATATAAAAGCATCCTAAGATTGTAATCTAATATTCAACAAAGCAGACAAAAGTATACATTGGGGAAAAGAATCTCTCTTCCATAAGTGGTGCTGGGAAAACTGGATATCCACATGCAGAAGATTGAAAGTGGATCCCCACCTCCCATCTGTCACTAAAATCAACTCCCGATGGATAACATACTTAAAGCTAAGGAGTGAAACCTTAAGAATTCTGGAAGAAAATGTGGGGAAGACTCTTCTAGACATCAGGCTAGGAAAACAATTTATGAAGAAGACCCAGAAAGCAATCACAGCAGAAACAAAAATAAACAAATGGGACCCGATCAAATAAAAAAGTTTCTGCACAGCCAAGGAAACTGTTCTTAGCACGAATAGACCACCAAGAGGATAGAAGAAAATATATGCTTTCTACACATCTGATAAAGGGCTGATAACAAGAATCTATGCAGAACTTAAGAAAATCAACAAGAAAAAGTCAAACAACAACATCAATAAGTGGGCAAAGGACATGAACAGAAATTTTTCAAAAGAAGACAGAACAATGGCCAGCAAACATATCAAAAAGTGCTCAACATCTCTTATCATTAGGAAAATGCAAATCTAAACTACAATGAGATATGACCTTACCCCAGTGAGAATGGCCTCTATCAAAAAGTCTAAAAATAACAAATGATATCATGTATGTGGAGAGATTGGAACACTGTTACACTTCGGGTGGACTGCAAATTAGTACAACCACTCTGGAAAGTAATTTGGAGATATCCCAAAGAGCTAAAAATAGAAATACCATTTGATTCGGGAATCCCCCTACTATGCATCTTATCCAAAGGAATAAAAGACATTCTATAATAAAGACATCTGCATCCGAATGTTTATAGCAGCACAATTTATAATAGCAATGATATGGAAACAATTGAAATGCCCGTCAATACATGAGTGGATTATTAAAATGTCATATATGTATACCATGGAATACTACAAAACTACAAAAAACAGTGGTGATCTAGCACGTCTTATATTATCCTGGATAGAATTGAGCCCATCCTGGAAGTAAGTTATCACAAGGATGGAAAAACATACACCACATGTATTCACCATCAAACTGGTACTAAATGATAAACACTGAGGTGCTTACGTGGTAGTAATACACACTGGGTGTTGGTCAGGTAGACAAGGGAGGGGTGGGTAAACCCACAGCCAATGGAAACAGGGTGCAAAATATGGGGGAAGGACAAACTTGTGGCTCTGGCTTGAACAATGCAAATGCATTTCATGTGAGCAAAATGTTTGTACCCCCATAATATCCTGAATTAGAAAAATAAAATAAAATAAAATAAAAACGGAGTATATGTGATTAATAAACTGCTGTTGATCTCATCTGTACAGTGCTCAGTGTTGTGGGTTTGGATACCACATAGCCGTAGTGTGGAAATTCCTCATTCAGGAATGAAGTAAG
>CAUYPO010011645.1:0-33226 GCA_963574435.1 Cheirogaleus major
ATTCTTTTGTTTTCCTAACATACATTTGAGTTCTTACTGAAAGTCAGACACTGCCTTGAAGACTTAATGTGTTGAAAACTTTTAGATTTTCCTTGCTTAATCTTCCCCCAAATTATTTACAATAGATATACTTAAGAGATAGAATCTCATCATTTTCATACTTAATATATCAGAATTCAACTATCAATTCTTAATACAGAATGTGAAGATAATGTTAAAAGAATATTTTGTTGTTGTATAGCATGATTCCATGTAACAAGTTACCCAACTAATGATTAATATTTTTGTATATATAAAATATTTTTAATTATTTCTCTTGTAGCAAAAGTTTAGACATGTTTATGATTTTGGAGACTAACCTTTTTTAAAGCACTCAGCTTAATACTGAAGGGAAAGAGTATATTTTGGATGCATTGACACATGTGTAGAGAACTTCAAGAGAAATTTAAGTCTTTTGGGGTAATTCTCATTTTTTACAATTTTCAAGTCATGTACTAAATTTGCAACTTAAGCATCAAACAAAGAGGAAATCTGTTATACTATTTCCCAGATTTTACTAGTTGGGAACATAAGCGTTAGAAAGATTACATAAATTGTACTAGGTATATACTCCTAGTGAATTGCAAAGTTGAAAGATAAATGTTTGTCTGACTTTGATTCCTATTATCTTAAATATTAATAATAAGTATTTTACGCACTTTACATGCCAAATACTGTCCCAAGCACTGTCCATGTTTATCACACCATTCGTTACAAAACAACATAAGAGGTCATTATTATTGTTAACCCATTTAAGGATGAAAAAGGATAAAAGTAACTGACTCAGTATTATATAGCCAGTTAGTGTATAGTAAGGATTTTGAACTCAGAAAGTCTAACTGTGAGTACTTGCTCTTAATTATTATGCATTCTGTGTCTTTCTACCTGTGCTATATTGTCTTTCCATTGCCTTTACAGCCCCTTATTGTGAGCCAGTTTCTCAGAAACTGAGAATTTCCTATTTCTCTTTGTCATCCAAAAGGCTCTGTGAACTTTGCAATTTCTTGGCAACTCCATCAAATCCATGTTCGATGAAACAGATGACTTCTTTTCGTTAGACTAGTCTTAGTCTTGGAACATTTTTAAAGTAATACATTGTAAGACACCAGAAGATATGTACCAGCTGAGGGTTTTCTGCAGCTTTTTAACTCTATAACCAAAACAATATTAAACAATGTTCAGGTATTGTTAAGCAGGGACCAAATCTGCAGGTGTCAGACACAGGCCAGGAGGGCAGTATGGGGTGGAGAAGGGGGAGTGGGGGTGGGGGTGGGGCAGGGAGTGCAGGAAAATACAGCTAACAACCCCAAAGAGCAGAAACTTCAGATTTTGAGGCATACACACCTGTGAAGCTACAATTTTGTTGTAAGAACACTTGTCAACCATGGATATCAACCATTTGGTAACATCCCACACCTCCCATAAGCCCATCCTCAGTCCAGGCCAATAAAAGAAAATCATCTGGGAGTCCTCACATCTTTCTCCACTTGTGGAGATTGATCCGTTCCTCTCTGAAACATTCTCTCACTTTGTATAGCTCCCTTCTTTTTTTTTTTTTATTATTTCAGCATATTATGGGGGTACAAATTTTAAGGTTATGTATAATGCCCTTGTCCCTCTCCCCCCACAAGTCTGAGCTTCAAGGGTGACCATCCCCCAGACAGTGCACATCATTATGTATGTATATACATCCCCCAGACAGTGCACATCATTATGTATGTATATACATCCCCCAGACGGTGCACTCATTATGTATGTATATACCCATCCCCTACTCCCCCTCCCACCTGCTCAATACCCGATAAATGTAATTCCTATGTGTCCACTTAGGTGCTAATCAGTCAATACCAATTTGCTGGTGAGTATATGTGGTGCTCGTTTTTCCATTCTTGGGATACTTCACTTAGTAGTATGGGTTCCAGCTCTATCCAGGAAAATACAAGATGTGCTATTTCACCATTGTTTCTTAGAGCTGAATAATACTCCATGGTATACATATAGCACATTTTATTAATCCATTCATGTATTGATGGATATTTGGGTTGTTTCCACAGCTTTGCAATTGTGAATTGTGCTGCTATAAACATTCAAGTGCAAGTGTCTTTATTGTAGTTTGTCCTCTGTTCTTTTGGGTAGATGTCCAGTAGTGGGATTGCTGGATCAAATGGTAGATCTACTTGTCTCACTTTAAGGTGTCTCCATATTGCTTTCAACAGAGGTTTAACTAGTTTGCAGGCCCACCAGCAATGTAGGAGTGTTCCTATCTCTCTGCATCCACGCCAACATTTATTGTTTCGGGACTTTTTGATAAAAGCCATTCTAACTGGAGATAAGTGATATCTCATTGCAGTTTTGATTTGCATTTCCCTGAAGATTAGAGATGTTGAGCATTTTTTCATATGTTTGTTAGCCATTATTCTGTCTTCTTTTGAAAAGTTTCTGTTCATGTCTTTTGCCCACTTTTTGATAGGGTTGTTTGATATTTTCTTGCTGATTTTCATGAGTTCTAAGTAGATTCTAGTTATCAGCCCCTTATCAGATGTGTAGGATGCGAAAATTTTCTCCCATTCAGTAGGTTGTCTGTTTGCTCTAATGACTGTTTCTTTGGCTGTGCAGAAACTTTTTAGTTTGATCAGGTCCCATTGATTTATTTTTGTTGATGCTGTGAGTGTCTTTGGGGTCTTGTTCATAAATTCTTTGCCTAAGCCAATGTCTAGGAGAGTATTTCCAATGTTTTCCTCTAGAATTCTAATAGTTTCATACCTTTGGTTTAAGTCTGTTACCCAGTGTGAGTTGATTTTTGTGAGAGGTGAAAGTGTGGATCCTGCTTCAGCCTTCTACATGTGGCTATCCAGTTTCTCCAGCACCATTTATTAAATAAAGATTCTTTTCCCCAGTGAATGTTTTTGCCTGTTTGTTGAAGATTAGATAGCTATATGAGGATGGCTTTATATCTGGGTTCTCAATTCTGTTCCAATGGTCAATGTCCCTATTTTTGTGTCAATACAAAACTGATTTAATTACTACAGCTTTGTAGTATAGTTTGAAATCTGGCATATTGACACCTCCCATTTTGTTTTTATTGCCTAGAATTGCTTTTGATATACGGGGTCTTCTCTGGTTCCAAACAAAGCTTAAGATTTTTTTTTCTATATCTTTGAAAAATTATTTGGGTATTTTAATAGGGATTGCATTGAATCTGTAGATAATAAAACAAAAAGTTGGTTCTTCGAAAACATAAACAAAATTGACACGCCTTTGGCTAGACTAACGAAAAGCAGAAAAGAGAAATCTCTAGTAAGCTCCATCAAGAACAAAAAAGGAGATTGCTCCCTTTTTTTCTGCAATAAGAAATGCTTGTGTGGAATTGCTTCCTGTCTGTGGTCTTTCCATCACAGTGGCCCTGCTTGAGAATTTTCCAGGTAAGGAGCCAAAGAACCAGGACAATAGTCCACCAAGAGGCTGAATCAGACAAGTATGACACCTATGTTTTAGTTCTTTTACTTGGAAGATTCACCTTATTCCACTTCCCCCACATTTGTATTCTAAAATGAGGAAGACATGGGCACAGAGGCACTTAGTAATAACAAGATGATCCATTTATTATTGCTTTTAGGTCAGGAATCCTTGGCACTGCAGAAAGCCTGTCATGTTGCCTTCACCTCACGTCAGGCAGGTTCAATGAGCAGACATCTCTATGTTCTTAGTAGTAATATTACGCTTTTAAAATTTTGATATATTTACCACAAAGAATTTCAGTGAATGAATATTATATTTATTTTGTAAGTACATAAAAGTATTTATATGGGGGAATGTTCACATGGATTAGACTTGGACTAAGATAGTAACAGTCAAAATTTGTTAACTGCATTTGTTTGCTTGAGAGAGGAGAATAAATAGTTTGATTATCTTTCAAGTTCACCATGGAAACTTTGCTAAGTATCTCACAGAAAACAAGATTATGATTCTTACTGAATTTCAATTTTCACAGCCACCATCAGATTTGGTCACATGTGGGCAAATCATATAAGTGAGTGGGCACATCAAATGCCTGACTTTGTTTAGAATTCTAGTACACTGATTTATTTTTTCTTTTTATTTGCATTTTCTGCTTAGCCTGGTATAATATGAAGGCTGGATATTCTGCAGCCTTTCCTTATTTAGTTTTTAATGTACTAAAGGGAGCTAGCCTAAGGATAAATACTATCGTGGAAGAGTAGAAAAACCCAGAGACTCATAAAATTAGTTAAAACTGCTGCTTTATATAGTGACTACCATATACTCTTCATAAATAAAAGATTTTTTTTATTTCATCATATTATGGGGATACAAATATTGTTAAGGTTACATATATTGCTCCCATCACCCCTCCCCTTTAGGCCATCAACAAACTCTTCTATATTCCTCACAGATATTCTTTTTTACATTTAGTCTCAGAAAAAAGCATTAAGGCTCTCTCTGAGTTATTATGCCTACATAATATATGCTGTTAATCCTACTTTTATATTGGATTGCATAAAAAGAATGTTTCATAAAGAATGAATCATTGCATAAGAAGTTTTCCTACTTCACTAGGAGAGTGAGGCATAGGTTCCTTCTACATGCTGATATTTATATTAAATGGGGTGCTGAACTCTCTATTGCCTCTCTGTCTGCCTCTGTCTCTGTCTCTGTCTCTGGAGGTCTCTCTGCCTCTTTTTCTGAATCTCTCTCTCAATCACACCTTTCTCCCAAGTTTGCCCTAATTGGGAGACTTCCATTGCAAGGGCCTTTCCTCATACCCAAATATCCTGTCTGTCTTACTATTGCCTTTCTCCAACCCACTTTTGCTATGTTTGGAAACATCAACTTAGTCTCAGAAATCCAGACAAAAATGTAATTGTAATTCTTCTCACAATGTTCCTTTCTTAACACTAGCTCAGTGGTATAAAAATGTAAATCTAATAATTGGCCATCATTTTCCTTGGCTCTCACTATGACACTTCCATATAGCTAATGCCAGAACCCATGGCTTGGAGCTAAAATGAGGAAAATCAGTAGATTTATGTAGAGTTCTAAAAAATCTACACCACCATTAATTCTTCCAGTATCTTATGCCACATTCTCATTCCTTTTGATAAAGCTATGCCCTGACACTGTTACCTTAAAGTTCAATGTCCAATTATACCCACATATTTAGCGTAAGTACAGAGCAGTAGAGGATACGCAAGGCTAAAATGTTGAGGAATTTAAGATCTTACACTGTTTTAGAACTGTAACAAGAACTGAACAACAGGTGAATATGAAAATGAATTCAAACATCCATCAGAGAAGAGAAACTAGTTGTTTCTAATTGGGTAGAGTGTTCCAGAAGAGTACCTCCTCATGTAAAATAATTAAAAAAGAATGTCCATATGAAGTACATGTAGAAGTACCTCAGAAGTATGCAGGTTTCAGGTCCAGAGGCAATGCCCAGATGCTTGAAAGAGACACACAGAAAACTATGGCTATAAGTGAGATAAAAAGTCTGAAAAATTATAGCCTGGAGAATTTTCTCTAGTCATTTTCAATATTTAATGAGCCCTTAAAAAGATGGTAAAGATTCAAAATATTCATTAAGTGTCCAGAATGATTTTCTTATAAGTATTATTCATAGTACATATATTACTCTATTACATTTGCTAGAAACCTCCACTCCAACTGACTAAAAGAATAATGGGAAGCTACTTGCTCATATAACTGAAAAGCTCAGAAGTAGAGAAGGTTACAAACTAGGCTTTATTCAACTGTTCAGGAATATTGCCAATTTTCCCATTTCATTATATCTTTCCTTTCTTATGCTTTGTTTTTGAATTCAATTAGAGTTATATGCTTCCTCACAACTATCCATAAAGTGGGAAGATTCTCTTTCATTAAAAATTTAATGGATAGCTATCATCAAATGCTGAAAAGTAAATGTTGGTGAGGATGTAGACACTGTCCCATCTTTCACACTGTTGGTGGGAATGTAAATTGGTACAATGCCCCCTCTTTATGCTTGAGGATAAGTTCCAAGACCCTTAGTGAATGGATGAAATCACAGATAATACCAAATCTTATATGTAAATAATATTTCCTATATATATATCTATATGATAAAGTTTAATTTATAAACTTGGCATTATAAGAGATGAACAGCAAAAACTAATAATAAAATAAATATACTATAACAATATACTATAACATAATGTGAATGTGGTCTGTCTCTCTCAAAACATATTATCATACTTAATATTTTCAGATCACGGTTGGCTGAAGGTAACCGAAACCACCAATAGCAAAACCATGAAAAAGGGAGGTCTACTGTACATTATTATAGAAAACAGTATTGAGGTTCCTTAAAAAAAATTAAAATAGAACTATCATATGATCCAGCAATCTCACCATTGGGTATATAGTCAGAAAAAATGAAATCAGTATGTCAAAAAGATATCTGCACTCTTATGTTCACTGCAAAATTATTCACAATTGCTAAGATACTGAATCAACTTAAATGTCTATCAACAGATGAATTGATACAAAAAATATGATATATTTACACAGTGGAATACTAGTCAGCCTTAAAAAAATAAAATCTTATCACTTGCAACAATATGGATGAACCTGGAGGACATTATGTTAAGTGAAACAAACTAGGCACAGAAAGACAAATATCACATGATCTGACATATATGTGAAATCTAAAATAATCAAACTCATCAAAGCACAGAGTACAATATCAATTATCAGAGGCTGGGAGGGAGAAAGGGAAGAGTTGGGGAGATGTTGGTCAAAGGATAAAAATTTTTAGATTGGAAGAATAAGTTCAAGAGTTCTACTGTACAATATGGTAGCTATAGTTAATAACAATATATTGTATTCTTGAAAATCACTAAGAAGGTAGATTTTAAGTGCTACCACCACAAAAAAATGATGAGAGTTAATTCCTTATGTGAATTAGCTCAAAAAACCATTCTTCTCTCTCTCTCTCTCTCTCCATACATATATATGTATATATATACACATATATCAAAACATCATGTTTTACACGATAAATATGTTACTTTTTTTAAATTAACACAATTAATGGAGAGATGAGTTCATTTTTCACGCAGATAATAAAGTGCCTTTCAATGTGGACGGAAGAATTCTGTGCACTGGAGATTTTAGATATGTTGTCCAGAGCTGAACCAATCACTATGGAAAATGGGATGAAATACCATATACTTATATATTTGTGTTTGTGTATATATATATATATATAATTGTTTAATAATTTTTTTATATGAAGGGGGAGTAAGGTTCAATTGCATTTTTTTTTCTTATTTTAGACAGTCTCACTCTGTTGCCCTGGGTAGAATGTAGTGGCATCATCGTAGCTCACTGCAACCTCGAACTCCTGGGCTCAAGGGATCCTCTTCACCCTTCTGAGCAGTTGGGACTACAGGTGCACACCAGGACCCCCAGCTAATTTTTCTATTTTCAGTAAAACTCCTGAGTTCAAGAAATCCTCCTACCTCAGTCTCCCAGGGTGCTAGGATCATGGGTGTGAGCTACTGTGCCTGGCCACCTTATACTTTTTATAGGACAATCACGGCCACCCTTCATACTGTGGACAGTGTCATTCCTACCAATGGCTGCAGCTAATTGAGCAAGAAAGAAACGGATTTTCAGAAAGCAAAAATCCCCATTGAAGATGTATAAATGAAAGATTTTGGAATGCTATTCTAATTTAAAAAATAATTTTTAGGTATATTTACTAATAAGTCCAATTGATAGTAAATTTTTCACTAGATATGTTAATGTAATATTTGATAGTTACTCTTAGTCTTTGTCCTTTCTGATTTTATTCTTTGCCTTCTCAGAAAATACGCATAGGTAGCATTTGGTCATTTGATTGGAGTAATAAGATTGCTGAATAGCTGTAGAACTTTTGCTAAGCAGGTCTATGAGTGCCAGGTATTGATCTAGCAATGTCCTGGCTCAAATCCATTTTAATTTGCTTTTCCATTTTTATCTTCCTATGGGGGGCTACATTTCTGCCTAGTATGCTAGAAAATAAACTCATTGCTAATTATAGTTGCTTGTATTTCTCCATATAACTAGCAAGGGCAGCACTGACATTGAATTTTATTATATAAAATAGTGTCCATATAGAAAATTAATACGATTGAATTTTTTATACATGAGCCAAACACTTGTCATTTATCTCATCTCAGGGGAGGTTGAAATAGCTATATTCTATCATTTATATCATAACAATTCAAGATGATCTTGGATAGCTATTTTATATCACAGCACATACAGTGTTCCATGGGCACATTCTGGTGCTGAGTTTGGGAATGAGAAAATATAACATAAATATGGCACACAAATCTTTACCACTTAAATTGAAAAAATCTTAGCAGTAGATAAAGTCCAGAATTTTTTTCACTTCAAAGTTATTATTAAGCTATAAATAAAACCCAATATCCTTTAGTATGTTAACCACAGTGGAGATTCATTAAAATTTTGAGATTCATCAAATTTTAAGAGTTGCCTCTGGATATTTGTATAATATATTGGACAACATATATTGGCATTTTAAGGTTATTGGAGGAAAAATTAAAACTCCTACTGAATTTGATTTATACCAGGTTCATTATAACTTTAGCAATGTTCATATAAACTCCTAAAAACTACGGTCAATGTATAAATTTCCCAAGGTAAAATATTAAGCAGTTAGTAGATTGTAACCAATGTCAGGAGAGAAAAATAAGATAGGGTTAATTTTAAGTTCTACCAGCAGTATAATAGTGGTTACTGTTGTAAAAAAAAATTGTAGCAGTCTATTTATTGAATATACTGTATCAATTATTTTCAGTAATGTTACAAAATGCATGATATAATGCTGAATTTAGAAAAGAATATTACCTTTGAATATTACAGATTATTTAGAGTATACAGTAATAAAAAGTATAAAACATAATTTATATTTATTTATTAATTAAGTCATTTGGCTGCTGTCAAATAAAAAAAGAATTTTTAAAATGGAATTAATTGCCAAATAATTTCAATATGTTAAATAAAGGTAGGTGATTTTGATGGATGCAAACACTGTAACAGGAATTACAGTTATGTGCTACCTACTTGGGCAATGTATAAAAAGCACTGTTCTAATTTTTTTTTTCCAGGTTTTTTTTTTGGTTGTTTAAAAGAAGACGGTAAAGGTGATCTAGGTGGCTATCTTTCATTAGATTTACTCTGTACAATGTGTGTGAAGCTTACTCACAATATCTGTCAACAAACTATTAGGCATACTGTAAGAATATATTATTAAAATGAAAATCTCAGAACTCCTTAACTAGTTTATTTTCTTTCCTGCCATACAAATAAAATAATATATAACCAAATCAATATTCTTTAGCCAACTCAAACCCAAAGGCAATATTAACTATTTTCTTTAAAATTACTAACTTTAACAGAATTATTTTAATATAATAGATAAATGGGGCCAGTGGACCTACTTCCAAGAGTGTGAGAAGTGAATCCTATAAGGCATTTTTAAAACTTTGGATGTGTTCTTACTTCAGCACATATGTATATATAAATACATGTATACAATCTATTTCTAACATCAACTTTGTGGGCTTTTTTGGATATACTACAACAATGTACTTAAGCAGAATCATGTAGGTAAATACATTTTGTCATATTCCTAAAAGCAAATGCCACAATTATGCTAGAATATATAAAATGCATATTTGTGAAAGTTTATTTGCAGGATAAATTTTTAAGAGTTTAATTACTCCTTGAATTGGGGGCATATATATTCTCACAGTTAGAAAATCTACCAAAAATTTATTCCAGGTTCTAATTCCATAAATGGTTATATATAAACATCATTCTTTCTTATAAATTTTATTTTTTTATAAATTAAAAAAGATTAGCACAACTTTGAAAATGTTGTGATAATATCTCATATTTTGAAACTGATTTGAAAGCTTGAAAATAAGTTGTGAAATGTGTGGACTAAAATTAATGGAAAGCATTTGGCAAACATTCATTTTATCTAATTGTTTAACATTGAAAATTCTAAAAATTATATGTAATTATTTTTATTCCAACTGATTATTAGAAAACTATGCAACACTTTTTGGATTAAAGTGTAATAAATTACAATATAATACTTATCAATGTGAAAATGTTACTACTCTCCACTTTTTCATTTATTCAAAACAGTACTATAAATCCATATTTCAATGCCAGGTTTTTTCAAAGTAGGTCCTTTAAGAAGGCATACTAATATAATAAAATTCTATGTATATTTGGAAGATAGATTTGTTCTCCCTTTTCAGAAGGAGCCCTAAGTCTGATGTTGAAGCCTCCAGTTTATTGAAGGCTTATTCAGGAAAGTGAAATCCAGAATGTTCTGTTTGATGTCATTAGTTGTGGACTTGAAGATATACTGACTTCTAGATCTCTTCAGAGCTGTGATATATAGACAGTATGCATATAAGTTTCCAGGTACATGGTTTTCCTTCTGTATGGAGGAAATAAATAAAACCACTGGCAATTTCTTCCAGAATTTCTAAAATAATCTTATATTCACACCCTTAGTAACAAATATTGAACATATTGACTTGTAATGGTCTCTCTCCCTGTCTCTTTCTGTCTGTCTTTCTCTCTGTCACACACACACAAGTGAGAGAGAGAGTGTGTGTGTTAGAAAGAGGTAGAGAGAGACAGAGAAACAGACAGAAAATCACTTTATTTTACTCTTTATTATTGTGTCAACTGGAAAAGTATGGTCATTCTGTCCATATTAGAATTTTTATTATTAAGAACAAAAGTAACATATTTTTGAATTCTTCATAGCCAAGAAAAAAAAACACTTTATACCCAATTGTTTTGAATATATGTGTTCAATTAAAGTCTGTAAGGGGGCTCCTAGATGTTTGCCAAGTCCCATTGCCCTCACTTCAACCAAGGTTTGCTTTGAATTCCTGAGCACTCCTTGTTGTTTTCCAATGAACAGGAAACACTACACTACAAACCACATTACTATTCTAGGATCAAGATAAGCTTGCCTTTGTTTTGCATTAGGGTGATTTCAACTGCCAAATTTGGTCCCTCATTTAGATTATGTTTAGCAGAATTCACCCGTTACTCATAGATTTGTCCAATTATTTATTCCCAGATTAACAACTAATCTAGTCCCTGTTATTTATGGTTATGCTAAACAATCATGCTTGTATACTAAAAAGAAGGAAATATTTATGTGGATACTACTTTTATTAACATTCAATATTATATTAAGGTCTAGGTTTCATATAAATAAAGGTCTATTGGATTCTCATTCTAGTAATATTCTAATATGTAGCCTCAACATGCCTGCATTTAATATCTAGATGAGACTGTATAATGAATTTTGTCCAGTAACTTTAACTTACAGATATTTCTATAACTAGGACACTGGGTTCAAGGTGGCAGTAAAGTTTTTAAATGTATAAGTTAAAAATAATTGCATATTTTCTCTTTTTACACTGATAAAAATGTGCAATTCAAGGAGTTCTGACATGACTTGGAAAATGTAGAAAAATAAAACCATAATGTATGGGGCAACCCATCAATGATGCAGCTTGGAGTGGTGATAAGGAGAAAATGTATTTATTCTTGAGAGTGTTACAGAAAGCATTCACCCCTTACTTCCTGATGTTATTTCTGTAAGTAATGAATTCTCTGTACGGGGAGCACTTGAACACACAAAGTGGGGACTCTCACATTCTTCTGACTTATTACCAAACTCAAGCTGTGATGACTAACCCTTTTACTCCTCGGTGGCCTATAGAGGAATTTTTCTGGCTGATTCCAGATATAATTTTTTTTCACAGTAAGAATGCAAATAGAATAGGTGGGAAGAATATAATAAAATAAAATTTTGTTCTCTTTTTCTCCCTTTAGGTATTTTCCAACTGGGTCAAGTTTTGCTATCATTGCTGATAAAAATAAGAGCTATACCTCCCTGTTCTTAGCCACTAAGGGTTCAAGATATTAAATTGTGACCTAATAGAATTTTTTGCTCAAATATCACCATATCAGTGAAACCTGGCCTGACTTCCTCACCTGCCACCACCACACACATAGACACTAAAATTAAAATAATTTGTCCAGAATTATATATCCCCTTTTCCATTATTTCTTTTTCCATAGGAATTCTAATATGCTATAATACTATATTATTTATTATTATTTTTGTTCATTTGTCAGTCTCTCTTCTAAATTATTATGAAGGATAGGGATCTGTTTGTTTGATTTGTTCACTGATGTATTTCCAACACCTAGAATAGTACCTGGAACATAGTAGGTGCTTCATAAATATGTGTCAAATGAAATAATCAATAATCTAAATAAAAAACTCTCTTTGGGATAGAAAAAAATGTTGGTGTCTCATTTCACATCTCTCTATAGATGGGTCAGAGTTGAGCATTTTCATGTCATTTAGCCAAAAGAGAGAAAGGCTGTGGTGGGAGGCAATAGATCGCATGGTGGGAAGCACAGCTTTTAGAGCCAGTCTGGATCTTGGCTCCATTTACTGTCTCTGTGATTTTGGGAAAGTTGCTTAACATTGCCACCTCATTTTTTTCATCTGACATGTTATTTAACATTGTAACACAGTTATCATGATATAATATGAGTAAACTCTAGATAGATACTTTATTCATAGGTTCTTATTACAATGACAGATAACTTACTGCTTTTCACAAAAAGCAGAGCATGGGAAGCAAAAACACTATAAGATGATGTATATCATAGAATTTTTATTATAATGATTGTATTGGAGATATTTATATGGCAATAAAATTAATCTCATAATTAATAGAATTTTTCCTCTAGATGACATCACAGATAGCAGATTATGAAAATTGGTATGGGTTTAACTCACAACTCAGTGAACTAAAACACGTTTTATTCTCTTTTTCTTGTTTCTATCTACATTCCTTCCTCAGAGAATATGAAAACTCAGTTGGCAATAGGAATATTGACAAAGTTTGCATTTAGTTCTGGATTTCTGAATTGTCAATTACACTTGAGAATAGCAATGTGTAAGAACTTTATATTTAGAGTGTAAATGGCAGAAATGGTTATATTTAGTTCTGACTTTTATTTATGCTCTGTAAATTTTGTGGATGTGGGCTCATAGTGAAACAGTTTAATGTATTTTATGACTCACTGGAACTTTGGAAAGTAAGATACTCAAAGCCTTTGAGTTGGAAACTTCTACTTAAAAAGTTTTTAGGAAGTTAGTAGAAGATCTTATAGAATAATATGACATAATTATATCAATTATAAAAGGAACCCAAATACACAAAAGTCCAGGTTGAGCGAGACATGTGAAAGGGGGTTTATGTAATCTTTATTTAGGTGTATTTACAAAATTAAAATGAGGAGACTCATTTTTTTAAGACCCATTTTTGTATGGGAGCAGAGTATTTTGGAATTCTCTCTGAATATGGAAATAGATTTCATCCTTAATGTTATGACATATCAAATGGTTGCTAGTGTAATAGTTGCTATTATGTAAGACCCATTTTATAACCCTTTCTAGTGAGCTTGTATGAACAAAAGGGAGATAAAGGGGAATATAATTTGAGATGGAAAATAGAAGAGTGACTTCCGGATAGATGACAATATTTTTAAGAATGTTTCATTGATAACTAGAGTTTACATAAAACAGTTCTTTGGTACAGAAAATGTGTAATTTAAGCCTTATTTTAAAATACTATAGTTCTTTAAAAAGAAGTGAGGATGGAGAAAGTAGACATGAGGAAGAGGGATTAGTACCTACCTAGGCTGAGATCACTCTAAGCACTTATTTAAAAATTAGATTCACACTGCCAAGCAGAAGAGACCATATTCTGTTGTTATATTTTTGTTCTATTTTATTTATTTCTCTTCTGAAATACCCCAATATTTCATGTACATCATTGGCTTTTTCCCAATAGTGCTTTTCGTATGTTTATCAATGTTACTTTTAAGTCATTATCTGCTAATCACAACATCTAGGCTATCTGTCTTCTTTTATTGATCTTTTATTTTTGATCCATTGACTATGAGTTGCATTGTTTTGTTTCTTTGCTTTGTTTTTATGTTCTAGACATTTTGTATAAAATAAGAGTAGAGCCTAATGAAAATAAATTTAATCTCCAGAAAAGAGACTGCTGCTGACAGTGAGGGAAATAGTCGATATTATGTATGTAAGAGATTATTATGGGATTTAGTAGACAAAATTCTCAGTCACCAAGACCCATCCACAGGTGCACATGCCTGTACATTTTCCTCCCCTTTAGTGTGGGTGGGACTGTGAATATGATGGAGTGTCTCATGATTAGCTTATGGTACATGGCAAAAGTGAAGGATTTTTGTAGATATAATTAAGGTTGCAAAACAGTTGATCTTGAGATAATCAAAAGCAAGATAACCAGAAGGAGTCTGATTTATTTAGATGAGTCAGAGAGTCATAGGGTCAGAGACTCAAAAGGAGAGAGGTTCTCCTGATCACATTGAACAAGTAACCTGCATGTGGTGGACTATAGAGTAAACCACTGCAGGGTGTAGTCTTACATCCTCAGGAACGGAGTCCTGCCCAAACCGTGTGAGCTGGAAAGAGGACCTCAAGCCTCAGGTGAGAGTTCAGCCCTGGCCAACAACTTGAATGAAGTTGTGAGACCCTTAGCAGAGGACTCAGCTAACTTGTACTGCTATGATCTAAATATTATATGTGTTACCCAAATTCCTATGTTGAAATCCTAATCCCCAAGGTGATGATATTAGGAGGTGGTTAGGTAATGAGGACAGAGCCTTTGTGAGTGAGATTAATGCTCTTATAAAAGTGGTCCAGAAAAGATCCTGCATCCTTTCCACATTGTAAGGAAAGAAGAATCAGTAAAAATGTGCTGTCTGTGAGGAAGGAGGCCCTTGCCTGACACTGATACTTACAGGTAATAAATCTGTGTTGCTTTAAACTAATAAATTGTGATGAAGTGTTAGTGATAGAAAACGAATATGTGGGATGTATTGCAACGTTAATTAGGTTTAGTTGACTATGGCATACACGTTTTGAGAGAGGAATCAGGGTTTTTCAACCCTTATATCAGATTTCTTAGCTATAGGAGACCTCTCTTTGCTTTGCAGCCCAGCACGGGCTTTTAGTTTGCTGCTTTGGTCACTTTGGTCCTCAGTTCTTTCCCTGTCCTGTTTACTTCTGGAAATTCTTTCTATCTTTTCATTGTTTTGCCTTATGTAAGACTCTAGACACTTAGGGTGATTTCTCTCAGTGATTATGTCACTGTCTTATTATCGATGAGAACTCTGTGCACTTCAGGGACATTTCTCTCTGTTCTTCTACCCGCCAGTGTCACTAGGCTCTAGTTTCGTTGCAGCTATATACTCAGGGACAGTCTTGTGAGCCTTGCAGGAGGTCACCTCAGCTGTCCTGCTCTGCCTCCAGTTTTTTGAGGGCCACTTCTATGCATTTATGAAAGGCTTTCAATTAACTTGAGAGGCCTTATAGCTCTCCTGCTCTGTCTCAAGATTTCAGCTGATTGCTAACTAACTCTAAGAGAGATTCTTGAACCTCATAAGGCAGGGGGGTTCATTCAATCAGTCCATTTTGCCCTCAGCTATGGGCTTACTGTTGTCATACACTTAGCTCAGAGTTTCTGAAATTGTTTTGTTGACTAGGAGAACTTATCTGTATGAGCAAAGTTGAGGGGGGAACTTGCAGATAGGTGATTCAGGCCCCTCTCAATTGTACAATTTTACTAGATGTCAGGAGAACACATAGTATTGCATCATAATTTTAGGTTTTGCATTGAAGTGGACTTTGTGACTGGGGTTCTTTGGAATTCTAATTCTTTCAACTAGCCCATCAAGGCAATTAATTTGGCTAATTAGTAACTCCTTGCATAGAGAATTCATACCTCTACCATGTGTAGCATTAGGTAGGATATTAGAGAAAGAGCTCTTCTTTCTTAAAACTCATTCTATGTTGGAATTTAGTTAAGCTTCTTTGCACCTTTAGGTCTCTAATGCTGCTCTCCCAAGCCCTTAGGCAGTGGACAAGTTAGGAACTGGGCCAGACGGCAGGAGATGAGCAAGCAAAGCTTCATCTGTATGAAACCTGCTTCCTATCACTCACATCACCGCCTGAACCTCACCTCCTATCAGAGCAGCGGCTACATTAGATTCTCATAGGAGCATGAACCCTACTGTAAACTGCACATGTGAAGGATCTAGGTTGTGGTCCTTATGAGACTCTAGCAGGGGTCCTCAAACTTTTTAAACAGGGGGCCAGTTCACTGTCCCTCAGACCGTTGGAGAGTGCACCCTGTGGGCCCTGGACGAGTTGGCTGCTAAGCATGACAGGCAGCGGTGGCAAAAACCCGGCGGGCTGGATAAATGTCCTAAGTGGGCCGCATGTGGTCCGAGGGCCATAGTTTGAGGACACCTGCTCTAATGTCTGATGATCTGAGGTGGAGCTGAGGTGGTGATGCTAGCACTGGGGATTATCATTAGCAGAGAGGTTTGACTGCTCAGAGACCATAATAAATCAATTGCTTGCAGATTCATATCAAAACCCTATCAGTGAGTGGCAAGTGACAAATTAGATGCATCTGGTGGCAGGCTTTAGGTCAGAATCTGACTCTTATTTTAGTCTGCACATTGCCTACTCATTATTTTATTTACCATTCCCATCCTCAACTGTTTCCTGCACTGCACACTTGTCTCAGTCACAGTTCTGGTAAGCCCACAAGCTAATTCTAGCAAAAGTGAAAAACAAACATCACTGGAGAGCTTCTTTGAAAATGGAGAAAGACCCAATAAAAAGACAGAAGACTACAAGCCAACAAAATGAAAGCTGCATTTAAAAGAAAATACCAAGAATCCTATTCAAATTATGGGTTTGTTGTAACAGGTCATTCACATTCTCCAAGACTACTCTTTATAACATATGCCAACTGGCTATCCAACAAAGCCATGAAGCCTTCAAACTGCTTCACCAGATGTAGATCAAGCACCCTGTATTAAAAGACAACCCTTTGGAGTTTTTCAAAGAAAAAAAAATACAAAAATGAAGGACAGAAGCAATTATTGAAGGCCACCATTTCATCAATTGTGTCTGCACTGAGAACATCATTCTTACTGGCTAACCATATTGCTAAAACTAAGAAGCTCTTTAATATTGTTAAAAAATATTTATCTTGCCCGCTGCTAAGGACATTTGATGTGAACATTTAGGAGAGACTGCAGTTCAAAAAGTGGCACATATTCCTTTTTCAGCTAGCACCATAACTAGACAAATTGATGAAACAGCAGAGGATATTGAGGCACAATTGCTAGAGAGAATTAATGAGTCACTGTGGTGTGCAATTCAGGTTTACCAATGTTGGAAACAAGGCAACAATGCTTATTTTTATGCAAGATATTTTTCAGGAGGATGTGCATGAAGGTATGCTGTATGCCACAGGGGTCCTCAAACTTTTTAAACATGGGGCCAGTTCACTGTCCCTCAGACCGTTGAAGGGCTGGACTATAGTTTAAAAAAAAAAACTATGAACAAATTCCTATGCACACTGCACATATCTTATTTTGAAGTAAAAATACAAAATGGGCAAAAACACCCAGCAGGCCAGATAAATGTCCTTGGTGGGCCGCATGTGGCCCATGGGCCGTAGTTTGAGGATGCCTGCTACGCACTTTGGTTGCCAACCAACTCTACAGCTGCAGAACCATTCAAGTCTTTGAATGATTACATATCAGGAAAACCAATTGATCATTTTGTGTGAGTATATGCAGGGACGGAGGAGCTGGCATGACTGGACAGGTTTCTGGTTTCACTACTCAGGTCAAGAAGGTCATTTCTGGATGTAATTCTAAGCACTGTGTCATTCATAGAGCAATGGTGACTAGCTGTAATATGTCACCTGAACTAAACAATATTTTGCAGGATGTGATTAAAATTATCAAACACACTACAGTATATGCTTTTAACTCACATCTGTTCATGCAACTCTATGAAGAGAAAGCATACTCATCTTCTCTCACACATGGAAATGAGATGGATTTCTAAAGGTAGATCCACTGGCCAAAGTTTGTGAGTTATAAGAGCGGTTCCAGGGATTTCTTTTAGAAAAACAGTCACCACTGGCAACACATTTCAGAGACAGAGAATGGGTCACAAAACTTATGTGACATATTCAACTTGCTCAATGAACTCAATCTTTCACTTCAGGAGAGAATGACAACTGTGTTCAGATTGGCAGGTAAAGTGGCTGCATTAAAGCCAAGCTGGAATTATGGGGGCAAATGAGTGAACATTGGGATTTTTGACATGTTTCAAACATTAGCAGAGATTTTTAAAGAGACTGAGCCAGGACCTTGTTTCTCCCAGCTAGTGCATGATCAATTGTCTTAGCTTTCAAAAGAGTCTGAGCATTACTTCCCACCCACAAAAGACCCCTGAACAGGGAAGGAATGGATCTGCAACCATTTGTGAATAAGCCAGGTGAATCGACGTTGTTGAAGAGGATCAGCTGTTTGAGATTGCAAATGAAAGTAGCATTAACATTATGTTTGAGATGACTTCAAATCTCTTTATGCCCTGGATTAAAGTCAAGGCAGAATATCCTGAAATTCCCACAAAAGCACCGAAAAGCCTGCTTTCATTCCTAACATCCTATCTTTGTGAAACAGAGTTGTCTGCAGTGACAGCAACCAAAACAAGATTATGGAGTACACTGGACATAAGCTACACATTTTGAGTGTCACTGTCTCCAATCACCTCTAGATGAGACCATCTAGTTACAGGCAAACAAACTCAGGGCTTCTACTATTTCTATATTATGGTGAGTTGTATAATTATTTCATTATATATTACAATGTAATAATAATATAAATAAAGTGCACAATAATGTAATGCACTTGAATCATCTCAAAACCATCCCACCCCCCTGCCCTGGTCTGTGGAAAAATTGTCTTCCATGAAATAAGTTCCTGTTTCCAAAAATGTTGGGGTCCACTGCTCTAATGGATTTAATATATTGGTATTTGTAGGTTACTCAACTTACAGTTTTTAGTATGGGAGTAATGACTTCTGGTGATATTCAATATCCTAACTAGAATCATAATCTAGGTATAAAAATGTCATGAGGTATTCTTTCTATGTTTTATTCCAAATTTTATGTATTTTAAATTAAAATGGTGGTAGTGAAGATGGAGAAAGACATCAATGAAAACGTTTTATATAACTCAAGATGAACAAATATAGACATGTGCTTAAGACACATCATCAAATTTTAATATTAAGAACTAAGTGCCTATGGATAATATTCAGAGGTTGGGTGGGTAGAATAATTACCCCTCCCTTCCCCAAGATATCAACTCTTTAATCCCTAGAACCTGTTAATATATTTCCTTATGTGGCAAAAGAGACATTGAAAATACGATTGAGATTATGGATCTTGAAGGGGAGAGATTATGCTGGATAATCTGGCTAGACCCAGAATAAGAGTTTATAAAGGCAGAAAATTATTCTCTGCTAGGGTCTGTAAGAGAGACATATGATTATGGAACAGCGTTATATGCATGCAATATTGCTGACTTTGAAGATGAAAGACAAGTTAACAAGTCAAGGAAACATAGCCAAACAGAGGAAACAGAAGCCAAAAGGGGTAGGAAACATATACTCTACTAGAGTTTCCAGAAGGAAACAGCCCTGCTACCACCTTTATTTGAGCCCAGTTGAGACCCATGTTGGACTTCTGATCCACATAACTGTTAAGAAAATAAATTTGTGTTGTTAGAAGCAATAAAGTTTGAGGGAATTTGCTATGACAGTAATACAACACTTACACAAGAAATAATAGAACTATTTATTATTTCCATAGACATAATGCCAAATATAGACAATAAAGAAATTCAAATCTAGCTAATTTTTAATGGAGTAAATATTCTTATTCCTCCAAAAACCCTTTGTGTCCTTAGTGAAAGAAAAGCTTTATGCTTTGTAAAGCTTTCGTGAAGTCTTTTTAGATTGTTTTGAGTTTAGAAAGTTGCTTTCTTTTCTGCATTCATGCAAGTACATGTTTATGTTCATAACACACATCACACTTCATTTTACTATATTCACCAAACATGCCTTTTACATGTGTTCCCCCACTTCCTTGTGGGACTCAAAAGTAGCATATGCTATATCTAGAAAACTTTAAAATACTATTCCTTTTCTGTAGATAGTTAGCATTTGCAAGATACAAATATGTATGCCAGTTACCTGTTCCAAGGCATACATAACCCTCACAATTGGAAATGTCTGTAGATCCCTGGGCACAATTCTGTGTTTTCTCCACCCCATCATCCCTGGAGTAGAGCTAAGCCAATTCTCTTCATATATGAGCTGTCCTCAGAACTTTGTTCAGAATTTCATTCAATTCAGCTGTCCCTGGAAATCTTCCAAGAACTCAAGGTGAGTAGAAAACATATTCTATTGACTTGTATACCTTGAAAGTCTGCATGGCTCACCCCTTTCCCACAGTGGGCCTCCCTTTCATGCATACAATGAAGTATCTATTTTGTAAGATAGAATACTTATTTTCTTAAGGCAACACACTGTGAGAGTTCATCTTGACAGTGACTAGTTACAAGACAAAGATCTCCTGAAGCACTGTAATCTTATCTTTCAATGTTTAGCTTGCCAAAATGACAGAGCTTACATTCACATTCCTATTTTGTAGTAACCCAAAGCAATTTTGTATAAAACTACAGGGGATAACCAGCATCCTTGAGTCTTATACTCTCTTAGCCATAGGTGATCTGAATTGGAAAGTGAATGTGGAATTTGATAGGAATCAGTGAGCTTAAAAAGAAGAAAATGAAGAATAACTGAAGTCTCTAAAAATGATAAATAATTAGAATTTTATAAATAACACAGCCAAGTAGATTAGAGATTGAAGAAAGGATATTAAACATTACTGAATCTTTATATATATAAGTTGGAAAGAACTATGAGCATTCAGTGAAAAACTTGAGTATTTTTTTTTTTTGCTTTAAAAATTGATTTTTGGGTAGAGATGATAAAAGAAGAAAGAAGTTTTATCCGGGGTAAAACTGTCACATAGTAAAACCTGCCTAGTTAAAGAAGAGAAAAACAGAAAATGTATCTGATGCAATTTAAACAATAAAAGAAAACGAAGCAAAAAAAAAAAAACCTGAAATATCTATCCATTAAACATCTATTTATCCATGTCAAAGTGTCATTTCTTAGGGAGAAAGATGCTGAAAGACAGATTTCGTTTGAAAAAAATCTACAATTTTTCTTCCTTACTGCTATGAATTTTATTCTTAAATGGCATTTAATAAAATGTTCTTTATGAATATATGCTAATATGACAGAAAGTGGGACCAGACTAAAGTTTTTAGATGTGCATCTATTTTAGTAGAACACTTTTAATTTATAACATAATCAATATTTGTAAGATAGTGCTACTGAACCCATAGCAAAATAGTTGTAGAAGCCTATAATAATATCTTTATTTCTTGTTTATGTTTGCAACACTGTTTTTTCTCTCCACATCTCCTTTTATCATGTATGACTCAACACAGATATCCCTCCAGGCAGCATTTTCCTAAAGCCAAACCCTCATAGTTTATCTTCCTGAGCACTCAGACTCTGCAGTCTACCCCTCTCCCAGAGCTACTGAAGAAATTATTTCATCTGCAGGTCACACACTACGTATCACCAGCGTTCTTAAGAAAACATGTTTCTCTTTAAACAACTACCAAGTCCACAGATGCTTTTACAGAATATAAAATAACAGTCTTCCTGAATGCCTAGGTAAGATAACTACTGCTGACCAGAAATCTCTTCAGCCATTTCATGGATTTTAGTGCTCCAGTCCATATTTTCTGCTTTGTTTCTACCAGCTTCTTATTTCTTGGGGACCAAGATCTGAATTCATTTTATCTGGATCGATGAGCAACCTGGATGTATGAACAACTCTTTTCTATAAGCATATGTGGAGTCAATAGCATTCCTTATACCTGGTCTCATATTTTCTTTTACCTAACTGTATTTATTTATTTTTTTTTGAGACAAAGTCTTTTTCTTTTTAGACAAAGCAGATTTATTAAGATAGGATTCACATACCATACAATTTACCCTTTAAAATGCATAATTCAATCGTTTTGGTATATTACATTAATTTAAAAAATGTGGTAGAATATGCATAGAAAAATTTTCCATTTTAACCATTTTTAAGTGTATAATTCAGTAGTGTTAATTATGTTCATGTTGTACAACAATCACCACTATTTCCAAAACATTTTCATTACCCCGTACAGAAACTCTGTAACTATTAAACAATAATTCCCTATTTACACCTCCCTCCAACTTCTGGTAAAGTCTGTCATACTTTCTGTGAGACAAAGTCTTGCTCTGTAACCTGGGCTAGAGTGCTGTGGCATCAGCCTACCTCACAGCAACCTCAAACTCCTGGGCTCAAGCCATCCTCTTGCCTCAGTCTCCCGAGTAGCTGGACTGTGGGTGCATGCCACCACGTCCAGCTATCTTTTTCTATTTTTTGTAGAGACAGGGTTGTGCTCTTGCTTAGGCTGGTCTTGAACTCCTGACTTCAAGTAATCCTCCTGCCTCAGCCTCCCAAAGTGCTAGGATTACAGGTGTGAGGCACCATGCCTGACATTACCTAACTTTTATTTCACCCTTCTAGATAGAGATCCTAACTTTATAGTGTACCCCAACCAACAATGTCCCTAGACTATAGTTTTCTGATGAAACTGTGAATGCATTTAACCTTGAATGTTCCATAATATAATAACATTATTTTGTAAATACCCCAAGGAAAGATTTCAGGATTCACTAATATTAATCTTGAAGGAGGAGCATGAATTCAGCATGTTCACTATAGAAAATGTGACATATCTTACTAACAAGAGGAAATGCAAGCCAAGTCGTGGAATACACTAGAAAATCTGGTTTGTGTGGAAGACAAGAAGTATAGTAATACTGAAAGGAAAAGAGTGAAAAGTGAGTGGAAAAAGAGAAAGTATAATGATATTTAAAAGACTAAACAATTGTTCATAAAGAAAAAATGTAAGGGAAACAAAAGGAGGATGAGCAGAGGTCTGAGACATAAAAGAAAATAAGAATTAGGAGTCACGAGTTTAGAAACCAAGATTATCTTGAAATGTACTAAAGTCTGTTCTCAATAAAACACAACATAAAAAATTGATAATGATGTTATGGCTACTGAGGAATTAGTTTGTATTATGTAAATTTTATAAGAATATAATATATGAAATAAAAAATGACAATTGTAAAATAAGTATTTATTGGAGTAGCTAAATACAAGATCTAAACAAAATACTTCAATGTCAATAATATATATAACCTAATATATTTAAAACACCACTCCATTTATACTAGGAATAAAAAAATTTTTAGAATGTGTGAATGTAATTTGACATAAAATATGTAAATAATTATTTGATAAAGTCATAGATAACTATTTTAAAGATTATTTTTAAAGTTAATGAACATTTAATGTGATCTTATATAACTAAAATATGTTCTTACATTTAATTTTACATAATTAATATGATGATTAAGAAAGTATTAATGAGTAAGACTGGCCAGCAGATTTAAATATGCAGGTAAAATTTTGAACATGCAATATTAAAATATACCATGAAATAAAAGTAATTAATATATATCATCCTGATATAAATTTATGCAAATAAATTGATAGATAAATTATTTTGACAAATTTTGTTATAAAAATTATATGATAAAGTTAGTAGCATGCATTTTTTTTTATTCCATCTTGTAATGGGGGTACACAAATTGTTAGGGTTACATACATTGCCCCTCCCGCCTCCCCCCACATGCCCGTGCTTCACGCGAGTCCAATCCCCAGGTGGTGCGGATGGCACACATTATGTAACTCTACACTACTTCCCCCCTCCCGCCTGCCCTCCATCCATCATAAGATTTTTTTTTTTTTCACATGTTGGATACCTTGTATAGCTTTGCCTCTCCCTAAGAAGGGTTAGAGGTATGCCCTTCCCCCCCACAATGCTCGCCACATCCCTATGATGTGGGTCTTGCTCCCCATCCTGAAACCCTGGTGAACACTACCACCATTTGAGCACCATAGTTTTAAACAGTCAGAGCCAATTTGATGGAGAGTAGATGTGGAGCCCTTTTTCCATATCTTGTGTCGCTTCACTTTGGATAACGGGCTTGAGCTTAATACAGGATAGCATAAACGGAGTTAGCTCCCTGTCGTTTCTTAGAATTGAATAATATTCCATTGTGAGAATATACCACATTTTAGTTATCCATTCATGAATTGACGGGCACTTGGGTTGTTTCCATGACCGTGCAATAGTGAATTGTGCTGCCATAAACATACCTTTATAATAGAGTGACTTATGCTCGTTTGGGTAGATGCCCAACAATGCTATTGCAGGGTCGATTGGTATTTCTATTTCTAGATGTTTGAGGTATCTCCAGATTCTTTTCCAAAAAGGCTGCACTAATTTGCAGTCCCACCAGCAGTGTAAGAGTGTTCCTATCTCTCCACGGCCTCGCCAGCATTTGTTGTTTTGGGATTTTTTGATACAGGCCATTCTCGCTGGGGTTAGGTGGTATCTCATTGTGGTTTTGATTTGCATTTCTCTGATGAGGATCTTATGTTACATGAGGTCAGGGGATTGAGAGAGACATGTAAAGCAGAGAGTAAGGTAAAGGGGAGATATATCAAGAATTAATGAAAATTTTGAGCTGGGAAGGACCTCAGGTTCATGTGATCCAATCTTCTAATGTTACAGGCAGAGAGACATACAGAGAGCTTCACTGATGAAGTTAAATCACACAACTGCTAAAGGTGCAGTTGAGTTTGTTTCTAAGACCAGCAACTGAAAACTAAGTGATTTTTGCACTTCACCATGTTGTTTGGAGCATTTTCCCTCATATGTCTATGTTCAGCTTGATTGGCATGTTCCGGTAGGAACAGGGATGGCATGTCCAGAGCAGTCAGGACTTTGGTTTTCTATTGGGTGAATAATTGTTTCTGACATGTTCATATTGAAAGCCAAATAGATCCACCGAGAGGAAACTTTTGCTTTTACTTTGGAGAGAGAAAGTATTTTTGTGTCCAGTATAGGAAAGAGTGCTCTACTTTGCTCTGTGGGCAGAAGGCGTCTTATTGGTGTCAGCCCTTGAGTAATAGGACTGCATTTCTAGAATTAGCAATGCAAAGCCATTATGATGTTTTACAGATTCAATATCATTTCAGAATCACACTATCAAGAGAGCACATAAGGGAGGAACACTCGGGAAGCTTATTTAACAAAGTCATCGCTGGCACTCAATGTACTGTCTTTTCCCTGGGTGCCAAGTCACTGTCGAGCAGCTGGAGGCCCCAGGAGCTGCTGTTCTTCTCCAGTGACTAGGGCTGTCAGCTCACTGCTGCTCCAGAGGGCAGTGGGGAGGGATGGGCCCAAGAGCCTCTTCTGGACTCATCCACCACTGAGTCACATGAGCAAGTAGGGAATGTTTTCTGGAATCTGATGTGGGATCCACATTTGTTCCGAAATCATCTTGGGAACCCCTTGGAAATTTGGAAACAAAGATGTAAAAGGAGCTCTTTCTGGGAGGCTTTTTAGAAGCTGAGAGCACACTGTGTCTGCAGGCACTGTGTCTGCAGAGTGGGTCAGAGGTGGGGTGAAGGGGAAGTGCTGGAGGATGGCGACCTGAAGGACAGAGGAGCAGGCAGCGGCCCCACCTGACAAAGGCTTGCCACCTCCAAAGCGTGCTCACATCACACATCTATCTCTGTGTTCCTTCCCTGCGGCAGGTCTGCCAGCGCTCCAAAGGAGAGCAACTTAGGCAGGTGTCTCCAAAATCCAGTGGTGCTTCCATACTAACAGTGAAGCACATGTGACTTCACCACCTAATTCTGGTAAACGATAACTCAGTTAAAGAATAATGTAAGCAAATGAATTTCCTCTCCATGGCCGGTGGGACCGTGATTGGGTTATCCACAAATTCAGATTGATTTGCTAATATACATTTAGCTGTTCAACTCTCAGCTTAATCACATTACCTCACTGGTCTTCCAGCATGACACATGGAAAATTATGAGGAATAACAAATAATAGAATGTGAAATAAATCCTGTTAGTCCTAACACAGTTAGCGCTTTGCAGCAGACATCCATTTTATAGATTCAAGCTGGAGGAATACTAACTCAGAGACAATGACATGGTAACTGAGTTAAGGATGAGAAAATGTGCTTAACGCTGACCTTTCTTGAAATGTGTCAACTTTAGCCTGATTACTTTGACTTCAGCTGATTAAATTTATTCCCTTCTGCAGACTAGAAACCCTGTGTGATGCATTATCATGCAAAGTTGAATGACAGTAATGGAGACCCTCCTCCTAGGCCACTGGTTCCTGACAAATCGTTTCCCAAAGAAGCAAAGTATTTATTTTCTTTTATGATAGAAATGTTTCTCTTTAGTTGCTATGAAATTAAGCCTTTGTAATTGGATTTTAGACTTTTTACTTTATGACTCTGCAAATATGAAATTAACCCCATCCCAAGAAATGATAGAGCCATCTAAGTTCTAATGAGATTACCCCCATTTTAGATAATGACTCTGAATTTAATAAATCAAACAAAGCAACAATTAAGGACAGCCATTGCTTCCTCCTCCCCCTCCCAACAGGAGGAAAACAAAATGACCACCTAGGGATTATGGGTGACAGACCTCTGAGAGACAGAGGTAACAGTGGGGATGATTATTGTGTTGCTTCTCTTTTTAAAGTGTCTGCTCTTGACACTCTTTGAATGATAGCATTCTTTTAGGTAATATATGACTTCAAACTGGACACTTGGAAGGTGGCTCCTTGAGAGAGAGGAGGTTTTAGGGATCATCCAGCACTCAGATAACTGTAATCTGATTAGTTTTGTTTTTTAGTCATTCTCCCTTTTTTGGAATTTGTTTTGTCACATGTCATGTGATAAGCAGAAGCACTTCATTCCTTCCATCGCCTTAAACAAATCTCCTAGTGGCCTTAGGAGCCCTTGAAAGCACTCACATGAATGTAGACTGTTTAGCATCACAGAGCTTCAGGGTTCCTGATGTCCCCTGATTTATTTATTTTCCTGAAGCATGTCACATGACCGGGCACCAGATGTCTGCCCTCCCACACCCCGATGTGCAGCCTTTCCTCTGGGTTACCAGTTGGACGGAAGGGACCAAACCCACCACACAGACTTCAAGGTCAGAGTGGGTTTGCAACTCAGCTGAAGAAACAATATTTTGCTGGGCGTGAGTAGCTCACACAAGACAGGCACAGATGCAGCATATCTGCCTTAGCCTTTCCTGGCCCCAGGGTCCCCAGGGCTGGGGCAGCCAGCTGTGGTGACTGTCTGCATGGAGAAAGGCCTTGCCTAACCTATGCCATGCAGTTTCACACCCACTGAGCATCACCATTCTGGAAGAACCTACTCTAGCAATCTACTTGCTTCTCTTTAAGGATGTGTCTATAAATGTCCATCTTTCCTGGATTTTGAGCCAAATTTGTAACGAATTAGGCCATATCCTGATGCAGAGGAGGAAGCAGTGTCATTGCCTAGTCCTGAATATTCCTCCCCCTTTTTGGCAGTCTGGGAAGTCCATTTCCCTGAAGTCTCTGCCACGACGCTGACTTGACTCTTTTCCTGGGTGGCCCTGAGGCTGAGTTTCCTTCAAAGAGTGAAATGACAATTCAGTTTCCCCACAGTCGTCCCTCTGAGCTGCGCTGGGGCATCATTGATCTAACCACCACAAGTCATGCATTTCTTTCTCTATAACTGAGAAAAGATCAATTGACCCACACTGGTAAGGATGGCTCCGTCTACCTCACTTTATATTATTTGTCCATTTTGAACATGACTAGGGACTTTGGCCCTTCACAGGGTCTCCTAGTTACAGGTTTCACAGTCTGTTTTGTGGGAACCTCTACACAGCCCCCTGGCTGCTGTTTTTCTTCACCTGTGAAAGAATCCTGGCCTGTGTGGGTGAAGACAGCCAGGCTCGTCCTCCGTGCTCCTGCCCCTGACGTGGGGTTGCTTGTCGTGGGATAGAATATTAGAGAACAAAATTGGAGCGGTGGGAACACGCATTGTGTTGTTTCAGATAAACACTAGTGTTATGTTAGGGTGCTAGCATTTTAGAGCTGGAGCTGGAGAATTACCTTTCCCTCCAAAGCGCGTGACTTCATATTTAGCAGTAGCCTACAACTCCACTAAGTTTCTATTTGCCTTTCTGTATATATGAGAGTTTTGAAATTTCATTCCTTCCCTCCTTTTTTCCCCCTGAGCTGCCAGTTTTCTCTTTGCTCACTAACTATCATGTGCCATGCCATTGTTTGTCGTCCTAAACCATGCAGTTAAGTTACAGCTTCACCCCTCCCCCAAACTGGGAATTTCTCTTTTACCTTTTCTCTTTGAACTTTGTCTCACACATCCTGGAATTGACTCCAAACTGTGCCTGCTCAGGCAATCTCTTTCCCTGTCTTACTAGAGCGTTAAATGTCTGAAAATATAAAATAGTTCAAACCTCTCTGCAGAGTCTGCTAATGAGCCCACGAGGATAGGGCCACTCTCTGGGAAACATGCGTAAAATGCCCTGAGTTTTAGATGGAGTCCCACGCAACTCATGTGATCAATAAATAAGTAAATACCAAAAATGACAGGCTTTTAATATTTATCCAAAATTGTCCATACGTTCTTCACTTTTAGGTGTGAAGCTTTAGCACAGAATGGGAATTGCTTAAGTGTGGCCCTCCCTTCCTCCTTCCCTCCCTCCTTCCTTCCAATAATGTGTATTGAATACCTAGTGTATGCCATGCATTGGGCTATATGGATGGCACAGCCTAAGTGCTCAATAAAAGTTTGAATTTAGAAGGAAATAAAAGTTTGTCTGACCAGTAAAAATCTCAGTGATCTGGAGGGTGGTGGAGTCTACTGTGCATGCTATGAGCAGCCCAAACGCTTCTGCGCACTTGGCCTGTACTGTATGTTATACCTATGCGTTTCATTCCACTGGAGGATTCTCTTCTCTTCCCTGAAACTCTCATCTTTTTACACCATGTTTCAAGTAGATTCATTTTGCCATTTCTCCTCATTTAATAGATGTACCCGTGCTTATGCTGAGAGGGAGATAAAGAATAATAAGCTGCTACTATAAGGATTTCACTGTGGGTGTCCTGCACGGCAGAGAGATGGTTCATTCGACTTGTGTAGCGAATTCTTGTTAAGCATATGCTGTGCTCCAACAGCAGTGAGTAAGCCAGACACCGTTCCTGGTCTCATGGAGCTTCCATCTGGTGGAGAGCTGAGATAATTCTCAAGTAATTGCAGTTCAGTGTGATGGCATGTTGATTGGGGAATGAGAAGGGGCTGAGACAGCACCTGGGCTGGAGGTCAGAGGAGGCCTTCTGAAGGGAGATGCATTTAAGTCCAGACACAGGACGGGTCACTCAACTCTATGAACTAGCATAGAAGGCACCTGTGGGCAACCGGAACCTAAAAATAAGAGAAGCAATACGGACGTCCCAGTGTTTCAGAATCTTCCTTCATGTAGCTTGTTCTGACAGCGCGGAGGAGAGAAGAGCGTGGGGATGCTTTGGCAGTGATGAACCTGAGCTCAGTGTTGGTCTGCCTTGGAATTTGCTCATTGTTTATCTGCTTGGTGTTTCAGTCTCTGCTCCGGATCCTGGAGACTCCCAAGGGTCGTGCTGCTTTCAGAGTCTCCAGCGGGTTCAATGGGCTGCTGTCCCTACTCTCCGACCTGGAGGGCTCTCTCCACGAGCCCCCGCTGCAGGTGTGGGGGGCCGTGACCCCTGGCCAGACCCTGGAGCTGGTGCTGCATACTCTTTGTGCCCTGTCTGCCGCGCTGCACCTGGACCCTGTCAACGACGACTTCTTCAGGAGGAACGGGCTCTTTGAGAAGCTGGCCGAGGACCTGTGCCTGCTGGGCTGTTTTGGGGCCTCTGAGGAAGAGGGAGCCCCTCGGCACTCCAGGGCTGACGCAAAGGCCAGGCCATTTGCTGATTTGCTGAGTGCTGCCTTCTCCTGCAGCAGCTCCCTCCCGCCCAGGGTACAGAGCTGCCTCCAGATCCTTGGCTTTCTGGACAGCATGGCCAGCGGCACCCTCCACCTGCGCAGCGACCTGAAGGAGTGCCTGAGGGCCATGCAGGAGCCAGTTGTGGACACCCAGAAGGGAGAAGCTGGCAGTGACCCCCAAGATGACTGCAAACAGTGGCCAGATTTGGAGAAGAGGTAAAGCAGAGCTTTCTTGCCTTCTTCTGCCAATGTGTATCTCTGTCTCCTGTTTCTTACCCAAACATCCTGCATGTGTGCAGTAGGTGGGAAGGCTAAGCTACAGATTGGCTGTGCAGAAATGTCACAAGACTCATTTCTTCAAGTTATTGCTGACTCCAAGCTCCACTACCCTGGGAGCTGACAGAAGATTCAGTCTGAGTCAGTGCAGGGTTGGAGGATGCTGTTGAGTCATGTAGGAACCAGGGAGACTCACAGGATGCCTGGAGACCCGGGGCGGGAGTCAGCTGATGTACCCACTTTCTCCTTTGGGATCTTTACTGTGGCAAGGAGCCGTGGTGCCTGGACCAGCCTCCCTGGGTGTGCCGGCAGCCTTTGCCTCCTGAGGTCTTCTCTCGGCCCCAGGGCACTGCCAGGGCCAGGTTGAGGTCCTTCAATTTGCACAACACAAACCACAATGTCCATCCCAATCACAGGACTCTTCTTGTTCTTTCTTGCTGCTTCTACTCCCCCTGATGAGACAGTGCCTCCTCTGCATCCACTGGCCACACCCTCCCATGGGCTCAGACCTTTGTAAACAGCCTTTTACTTCATTTCTGTGACACAGAATTCCACTAAAGGGGAGCACAAAGGTCCACTCTATCCCACCCCCCACAGAGGGGGAGAGGAAATGCAAGAAAACAACAGCAGCAATAGTTGGTGTCTTTTTCATTCTTCTAAGGGATCAATGACAGAATGCCAATTAATATTGCAATAGATTATCCTTCTGAAAGACACTGTGCAGTTTTATCCAGAGAGTGCCCCATGTCCCATACTGCAGTGTGGGGGACAGTGGAGAGAGGTGATTATACTGAGATAATCATATGATTTTTTTGCTTCGTAGGTTGCTCTGGTAAATTGACTGGTTTCCTAATCTTGCATTTCTGCACAAACCAACTTGTTCATGATATACTTATTGCTGAGTTTGATTTGCTAATTTTTAAAAAGGATTTTTGCATCTATGTTTATGAGAGAGTTTGGCCTTTTATACTCCTTTCTTGACTAATTTTTCCTATCAAATTTGTGCTAGCCTCATGGCATGAGTTGCACAGTGTTCTTCTATGCTCTGGAAGAGTTTGCGTAAAGATTGTTTATTTCTGTCACTCAGCTATGTGACAGAACATGCTGCTAAAACACTGTGAGCCTAGAGTTTTCTTACGAGAAGATTTATTCTTGTGGGAATAAGTTTCTATTTATTCTTTAATGTTTCTCGATAAGTTATCTTTCAAGCTTATTTTCCCATTTCATGTAAGTTTCAACTTGCTGGCAGACAGCCGCTTGCAGTGTCGCGTCTTCACGTGTATGTTTGTCTCCGGCCCAGCCGTGCGCTTTACCGTCTCCCACGCTGGTGAGTCGAGTGTCTTCCCTTGCCTTCCCTCAGTGCACTGACAGAGGGTTATTTTTTAGCATGTCCTGGGAACCAACTTTTGACTTTTTCTCTTTCTCCTACTGAAATTTTTTGTTCTATTATTTTTTGCTCTTATAATTTTCTTCTATCTTTGGGCGTATTCTGGTATTCTTTTTCTTAACTTGGATGTTTTCTTTTTGAATATAAATTTCTCTGTAATCCACAAGTTTTATTTTCAACATTATTTACTGCTAAATATTTTTATAATTTCCTTTATAATTTATAGTTGACTCTTGAATGTTGTTTGAATTTTTTCCAATGCTACAGAGTGTTTCTAGTCATCTTTTTGTTATTGACTTCTCATTTCACCATGGTGAGGGAGGTGGACAGTATGGTTCGCATCCTTTGATATTAGTTGAGGTTGACTTCATGGCCTTAGGTGTGGTACCTTTTTATAATATCCATGTGTGCTTGGAAAGAAAGAATATTCTCTGATTGTTAGATTCGATGCTCTGTTTATGTCCATTGGATGGAATCTGTCAATTGTTTCATTCAAATTTCCCCTAGCATTAAGTTTTTAAAATCTGCTTGACATATCAGTTAAAAAAGACACATTAAAAATCACTCACTATAATAGTGTATATGTCTATTTCTGTTAATTTTTAACTTACATATATTTGAGGTTCTACAAATCATTCATATTTATAATTTTTATACTCTTATGGAGTCTAAATTTTTATCATTATATGGTAACCTTTTTATCTCTAGTAGTGCATTTTGCCTTAATACCAATTTTGTCTAATAACAATAGGACCATATCAGGTTTCTTTTGGTTAGTGTGTGCCTGGGATTTTTCATCATTCTTTGTTTTAACCTTTCTATGTCCTGTCTTTATGTTTTAGGTGTTTCTCTTGTAAACAATATAGAGCTATGTTTATTTTGCTTTACTAAAAAAAATCTAGTGTAGTATTTTTTTGTAATTTAACTGGAGAATATGTTTTTTTTATATTTTTATAATTCCTTAATATATTTTGGATGATTTCTACTATGCATTTTGTATTTGTACCACTTTTCTTTTTCTAAATTTTTTATCTTGTTCTTTTTTTTTTACTTTATTTATTTTTTTATTTCAGCATATTATGGGGGTACAAATATTACAGTTACATGTATTGCCCATGCCCCCCCTCCCCCCTCAAGGCAGAGCTTCAAGCGTGACCATCCCCCAAACTTTACACATCTCACTCATTATGTTTGTATATACCCATCCCCTCCTCCCCCCTCCTACTCGCCCGACACCCGACAAATGTTATTCCTATGTGTCCACTTAGGTGTTGATCCGTTAATACCAATTTGCTGGTGAGTACATGTGGTGCTTGTTTTTCCATTCTTGAGATACTTCACTTAGTAGAATGGGT
>CAUYPO010011648.1:0-12539 GCA_963574435.1 Cheirogaleus major
AGCACTCTGGGAGGCCGAGGCAGGAGGATTGCTTGAGCTCAGGAGTTCGTGACCAGCCTGAGCAAGATCGAGACCCTGTTTCTACTAAAAATAGAAAAAATTAGCTGGGTGTGGTGGTGAGCACCTGTAGTCCCAGCTACTTGGGAGGCTGAAGCAGGAGGATCGCTTGAGCCCAGGAGTTTGAGGTTGCTGTGAGCTAGGCTGATGCCATGGCACTCTAGCCAGGGCAACAAAGTGAGACTCTGTCTCGGAAAAAAAAAAAAGATTAGTGAGGACAAGACCCACTGGAGTCTTTCATTAATGAAAATGAACGCAGGCAGAGCTAAGCCTAGACTTTCTTCAACTTCTAGGTTGGAGATCAGTACTTCTCTCTGATGCGCTTTATGCCCCAATTTTGAGATGTGAATGTATTATTATAAACTATGTGTTTTATTTATCACTCTTTGAATGTATAAATCTGATAGTTTGAGCTCATTTTTAAATTTTATTTTTTGTAATTGCAGATAGTTTTTTGAACGAATTATTTTATTTTATAGCTGATTTGAACCAAAAACCTTTAGCACTTGTTCTATTAAGAGTAAGCAGAAACATCCAAAATAAAGAAACTCAAAACCTCAAGGCATCAAGGAACCTCAGTGGCTTAATGTTGTCATTATACATGTGTTTATGTGTATTATACGTTATACATGTGTTTGTGTGTATTTCATCATATATATGTGGGTTTTCTTTAGCAAATCACATAAATATATGGGTTTTTTTGTTTTTTTTGTTAGCAAATCATGTAATCTCTGTCTGTGTCACTTGTTTTGAAAATGTGGAAAAGAATGTAGGGGTTCTGTGATTCTCAAATGAAAAATATTTGGAAAAGTGTTAAATTCATAAAGATGTATAATTGAAGTGCTACTGCTATTCTTTGCTTTATTATTTTTTCTGACTTAATGCACTGTGAAGTAATAGTACTAAGAAAGATTAGGAAAATAATTGAAGTTATAATTCTTTACTTAATAAACTGTATACCTAGAAAGATATTGTGTGCTAACTCTGAGGAGCAAGATAAGGACAAATATTGAAAAATGAGTAACAAAATTATATTAGAAAATTAAGAAACAAGCTGGGAGAAGATATGATATATATGTGAAGACAAACTGTTTAAAATTAACATAGACAACAGTAACTATTTGCTTAAAATTCTAGGAAGTGTTGTAAGGCCTGTCTTTGCTGGCCTGAAGGACCAGGGCATTGATACTCACTTTTTCGACTTTTATTCCTTGCCACAACTTACACTGATGATTGGCAGAAAGAGAAGGAGAAATTCATAGCAATCAAGTTATCAACTTGTTAGTCATTTTAATAAATTTAATGAGGAAGAGGTTTGAAATAATTAGATTAAATTGTTTTCTGTGTTATTAATGTCCTTTAAATTTTTTATTATTCTCTATACCTTCGATTTTACAAGTTTTAGGACATGAACATAGGAATTACAGAAGAGGGAAAGCCTAGCTAACTTTGAAGCTAATTCATTTGTGTTAATCATTCTGACAATATTAGGTCTCTAGTGAAAAGAGTCTCCTTCAGGCAAATAAAAGAAGAGAATACTCCAAGACAGATGTCCGTTTGCCTGAACTAAACTATAATCATCTCCCCGAACTAAGAGCCTTGGAAGGCATAGGTATGTTTATGATGCTTTTATTTTTTATAGCTTTTTTTTTGTTGTTCATCTGTTTACTTGTTTTTACAGTCTTTTTGTTTAAAATATATGTTAAACCAACAAAATATTAAAAATAAAAATTCTTACTAGCTTTACAAATTTAAGTATGTAAATAACGTACATAGCTGGTTCAGTATCATTTTGATATCAGCCTGCTTTCAGGCATTGCATAATCAATGCTGGCTGATCATTTTAGATCCCATTTCTATTTATTCTTCTTTGGAAGAAGTAGTAAAGAAAGGAGGTAAAGGTTAGTAGGGACAAGACCCATTGGAGTTTTTCCTTAATGAAAATTCATGCAGGCAGAGCTAAGCTTAGAGACTTTCTTCAACTTCTAGGTTGAAGATTGATGTCTCTCTCTGATGTTCACATACGTTTAATAGCTACATACATACTTATATACATATAATAAGTACACACTGAGGGGTAGATATAGGATGTGAAAAACTAATAAAATGTCTAATATTTTTACTGTGTTTATGGTCATTTTCATCTAGCTCGAAATCCCAGGCTAGTAAAGAAAGAGAACAAAATTCTTTCAGAATCTCGAATTCCTTCTCTGGCTGCTATTGACTTGCACACCCCGAGTATTGCATTACATCAGGTACAGAAATACTTTTGCAGGTTGGGCGGAACTTGGGTCTCTCTCATATTTACTGTTACAATATTTTTGGGAGAGTTTGCCCTTAAGAATTGGGTGGATTTATTAGTGGGATCTATAAAATTTTGCTTGCAAAATTCTGTTTTATGGTTCATTGCACTTAGTACCTTTGTTATATATGTGTTTATATAAACATTTCCTAACTTGCGGTTCTCCATTTTTTAATAGGTTAAAAATATGTGTGTGTGTGTGCGTGCACATGTAGCCTAGCTACAGTCTTTATATAACTATAGGTTTTTGGTATTTTGTAGTACTTCACTGCATTAACCTCAAAGTTATAACCTAACTTTCAAAGAGTGAAACTCTGGAATTTTTTTTTATTCTTTCATAATGAATTGTCTATTTGACATTTTTCCCCCAAGACAATCCATTCCATCCCTGTTAAAGATTTGCTATTTCATATAGTCATTTTTCCCATAATTTCTCTGAACTCTTCAGAATGTGTATGTTTCTGTTACTTTTATATCAACAACATCCATTTTTACATTAAGGAAACTGGCAAACTTCTTAATCACCTGAGCAAACAGTAACTAGCCACAAATTTGGGGTATGGATCATTGCACTATCCTTTTACTTCCTCAAACAGATTTCTCACCTTTGCTTGAAGTAAGTCAACTTTTGTTTTGGGATTAAATTCTACATCTTCATTATTAAAGCATTTCCATTTCATAAAGAGCTCCTATATGTTGCCTTCTCATTCATGTTGATGCTGTTTCTGCTGTGACTCTTTAATAGTTCTGTGGAGCTCTGCAAACAAGAGAAATAGTATTGTTGAGCATAATAAATTACAGAGGTAGTTATCCAGAGATGCTGAGGAGAGGGTTTATTGCTACTATTGCTTTGCCTTATTTCTTGCCAACAATTTGTATAGCAACATTTAATCAAAACTGAACAAATTCCTGTAGGTGCAAATTAATCACTGTCACAGATTCCACAGTTATGAACTACAGAGTCCCAATAAATTTCTTATATACTTCTAAAATTAAATTGCATGTGGATTTTAAAGGTGCAGAAGTTTTCACTTGCTCATTGTTAATGCACTATGGTTCAAACACTTTTCAAGGTTGACATAACCAAATCCAGTTCCATGCAATGGAAGAAAGGGTTTGGCTGCCTTCACACTTACTCAATATTATTTACTGTTCTAATCTTTCTATATTTATAAACTTGTTATTCATTGTTACTCTCAACTTGTTCAATTTCTAGTTATATTTAAAATACAATAAAGGAGAAAATTTGTCTAGCAAATTATACAAATTAACATTAAAATAACCCTGTAAGGGTAGAAAATCTGAATGAAAAGAAAAACAACAGGAGACTGAAAGCAAAGGGCCTTCTGGCAGAATCTGTTACTTGCATTCTTCCTTTATGGTATTTATTATTACATTGAACTACATTTTGCTTCTTTACATAACACAAAATATTTAAAATTTATAAAAGTCTATTAGGTACCTTTTAGAACAATCTGTAAGGTAGATTTGTGTAATAAAGTGTTATATAACCCATGGAATTTGTCTCCACCTCCTCACCCCCGACACATTTATACATGTTATATAATTTATACACATTCATGAAACCAATATCTATAAGCAGTCTCCCTGTTAGAGGTATGTCCTAGAAGCATTTGGAAACAATAAATATGTTTCGGGTACACCAACTAAAACTGTTTGGTTAGAATCAATTGATGGGGCATCAGGTTAGCTACTTACTCTCAAATGGTTTGGGGAAAATTAAGTTCTTTGTACTGTTCTGCAGTGTTTTTTGTAAGTTTCAGTCTGTTTCAAAATTTAAAAGTGTATCCCAAAAGAAAAAAATTGCAATCTCCAGGCCACACCCCCCCAGAATTGTCAGAATCTTTAGATATGGGGTCCAAACAGAAGTTTTAAATCCCCACTCTGCCACCAAGATTAAGAACCACTGCTCTAATTGATCACCAAGTCATGTTGATCTCATCCCTAAATAATTCTTGATCTTCCCACCATCCACTCTACACTACCCTAGTTTTGTGGTGGATCCAGTAATTACACTCATTCTAACCAAACAGTTTTAGTTGGTGTACCCCGAAACATGAGAAAAAAGTTGTCTGTTATATTCACCAACTATTTACCATTTCTGTTGTTCTCCTTCCCCCTTCCCCCGAGATTCCAGTTTTTCTCTGGTATTTTTTTCCTTCAGCATGAAAAACTTCCTTATTTGTTGCAGAGCAGGTCTGATGGTGACAAATTCTCTTAGTTTTCCTTTCTTTGAGAATGACTTTATTTTAATTCTTGAAATATATTTTCACTGGATATAGAATTTGGGTTGATAGGTTTTTGTCCTTTTGTTTTTATGTCATCCCTCTGTCTGCTGATTTTTATGATTTCTGGTGGGAAATTCTCAGGCATTTGAATTATTGTTCCCCTGCATGTAATGTTTCATTTTTCTCCAGATGTTTTCAAAATTTAATCTATTATCTTTTGTTTTCGTTAGCTTGAATATGTGTCTAGGCATAGTTTTCTTTGAGTTTATCCTGTTTGATGTTTGCCAAGCTTCTTGAACCTGTAAACTTACATCTTTTACCAAATTTGGGGAGTTTTTGGTCATTATTCTTCAAATATTTTTTTCTGCCACAATCTATTGTTCCTTTCCTTCTGAGATTCTAATGACACATATGTTAGACCTTTTGGTATTTTCTCACAGGTTCCTGAGACTTTGCTTACTTTTTAAAACTCTTTTTCTTTCTATTCTTCAGGTTTAGCAATTTCTTTTTTTTCTTTTCTTTTTTTTTTTGAGACATGGTCTCTCTTTGTCACCCAGACTGGCTGGAGTGCAGTGGTATGACCAGCTCACTGCAACCTTGAATGTTTTGGGCGCAAGTGATCCTCCTGTCTCAGCTTCCCAAATAGGTAGGACTATAGACATGTGCCACCATACCTGGCTAGGAGTTTCTATTGATCTATCTTCAAATTCTCTGACTTTTTACTTTATCATCCCCATTCTGCTATTAAGCACATCCAGTGAGAGTTTTTAAAATTTCAGATACTATATTTTTTAGTCCTAAAATATCCATTTGGTTCTTTGCTTATATTTTTTTGCTCAGAATTCCTGTCCCTAGCTGGGAACAGTAGCTCATGCCTGTAATTCCAGTGGTTTGGGAGGCTGAGGTGGGAGGATCACTTGAGGCCAGGAGTTCAAGACCAGCCTGGTGAACATGATGAGACCCCTGTCTCTACAAAATAATAATAAAAAAATTTAGCCAGGCATGGTGGTGTGCGCCTTTAGTCTCAGCTACTTGAGAAGCTAAGGCAGGAGGATCGCCTGAGCACAGGAGTTGGAGGCTGTAGTGAGCTATGATTGCACCACTACACTGTAGCCTGGGTGACAGAATGAGACCCTGTCTCTAAAAAAAGAAAGAAAGAAAAAAAAAAAAAAGAAAGAATTCCTGTCCCTTCATTCATTTCAAGTATATTTTCCTTTATTTCATGTAGCATAGTTATAATGCCTGCTTTAAGGTCTTTATATGATGGTTCTAACAGGTTTTTATTTTTGTATTTTTGTAATAAGCAGAAGAATTTGTTTGTAGTGGGCTTTCACTGCCATGGCAGATCAGAAGTATCTTTTAATATGTATAAACTAAGAGATCAAAAAATAACATCCCCTTCATTCTTTTCTATGTAAGCAACTTGAGCTATGAATAGTTAATTCTAAACATCTGATATTTGAACAGCTATAATTGGAATTTTTGGGAAGTGGAACTTTTGCAGCACTGAAAACTTATGATGCTTTATTATTAATTTATAGGTATCAGGAGCTCCCCTATCGGATGATTCGGAGCCTGATTTGCCTCGAATGGAACTCCAACACTGAGGATCATTTTGGTTCTGAACTGGGTAGGTCTGATTTCCCATATTTAAAGTATGCAACCTTTCATGGGAAATATTTTATGGCTTGCTGAAGACCATATTTTTCAGCTGAAATATTTTCTGGTGATTGATTCCATGACAACTCCCTATAGAGAAAGAGTTATGTCACTTAGAAAAATAGAAGTGGTATTTGTCTCTGGGATGAAATCCCTTTTAATAGTGCTTACATCTCTTAAACTAATCTCTGGTGTTTTATTAGATATAATAATGTGAATTTAGGATAACAAGTGCTTAAGAAAGATACATACTTATTTCTCTTATTAGTCATTTGTCCTGTGGGCTTATAAAGCAAGATAAATGATTATAGTCATGCTTCACTTAACATTCTGAGAAATGTATCCATAGGCAATTTCATCATTGTGCAAACATCATAGTGTACTGACACAAACCTACATGGTCTAGCCTACTGCACACCCAGGCTATGTTGTATACTCTATTGCTCCTAGGCTACAAACCTGTACAGCCTGTTAACTGGACCGAATACTGTAGGCAATTATAATATTATGGTAAGTATTTGTGCTTCTAAACATATCTAGACATAGAAAAGATAATGCATTGTGCTATGATGTTACAACAGCTATGATGTCACTAGACCATAGGAATTTTTCAGCTCCATGACAATCTAATGGGACCATTGGCTGTCGTATATACTGTCCGTCATTAACTGAAATGTCATTATGTGGTACATTACTGTACTTGGCAGCCTTGTCTCAATAAAGAGGGATCAGCGCTATACCAAATAATTGCCTTCCTTTTAAATATAACCTTTTGGTATAAAAAACCCCCAAAACAAAAATTTGACCTTTTTGAGAGATAATTTGCTACTTGCTCAAGCTAGTCATTCAAGGTGTAATATCTCATTAACTCTATGTAAAATATGATGGTAATAGAGCCCCACGTTCTCATAAGCGTATTATTGAAATTAATTTTACAAAGCATCTGTGACAATGAAGATGAATTTACTGTGAAGCAAACATAGCTTAAGTTTTAATTTTCCATTTGCACAGGTACTTCCAAGGCCCTGGGAGAGGTTTTGCAATGCATTTGTTTGCATAAATTCATGTGAACTATGAATAGCTAATTCATATAAACTGTATAAAATGTAGGCTCTACAAAACTTGAATCTGTTTTGTCAAAATTAGTCATTTGCATAAAAGGAGATAATGTGCTGCACATGATAGTTTTGATTGGTAATTATCCTAAAGATTGTTTTTAAAATCTTGTTGTTGATACATCTAATCTAAGTTTTCTTAGACTACATAGTATCTACTGATATTATCAATATATACAATGTGAGAAAGCAAGTAAGATAGAAATCAATTTTTATAAGTATTTTATGTAAAATATTTGGTGGTATATTCTGTGCTTTTAGATGCTGCTCTAGCATTTGAGATGATGTCCTCTTGCAACAAGAATGCTGATATCCTAAGAGGAGAGATTTGTGGTTTTGACTGTTTCCTTGTGAACTACCTGCATTTTCTGAGAAAGGCCTTGCAGAGGAAGGAAAGACAAAGACTTCCAAATGTGAAGATCGAACAAGTGACCTCCCCAACTGTCACCCTGTCACCTTTCAAGTCCACCGATGCTATTTCAAGATATAGCTGATGAAAGAATAATGTTATAGTTCTTGTTACATGAATGTGTATTTACTGTTAGTAGATTGTATATTTAAAGTTAAAGATTAAAAGTATGTAAAAAAGAGAGAGAGAGAGAAATATTATAAAAGGTCATGTATTCATGCATTGAACTTTGTATGTTATCTGTATAAATGTGTACATTTATTTAGGAGTGGGTTCAGTGGGGTAGGTGATAAAAACTAGGATCAGTTGAAACAAATGAAAAAAACTAGGATCAGCAAGAGAAAATGTTTCCTACCTATAAAAACACAGTTAAAAATCTTACTTGTTTCTAGGCATTAAGGGGATATGTAACTGCTGTCCATGGATAGATGTGTATCCTTGATTTCTGTGATTATTGTTGATGTTTGATCAGTGTATTATGGTAATCTGGCCTCTCTGCTGATCTTCTAAGAACCTTACTAATGCGAATCTAGCAGTAAAACCTTTTATTTCTAATGGTTTAGTACAACTCTGGCAATGGATAGTTCTGTGTATTGTAACATTCTGGTGCTAATGTTCCTGTGTGAAGGAACATAATTGGAACAAGAGTGGAGAAGGAGATTTTCTAGGTATATTGTGGAGTTGAGTACTGTGCCTCTCATTGAAAAAAGAGGTATCCATACAAAATTAGGCAATGGAAAGTACGGTTACCTTTTAATTGGGACCGATTACTCTTCTTTGGTTCCAGTTGCTATTGAACCACCCAACTGAAGAGACTTTGAGGAGGGAATGTTCATTATTAGGGACTCCACTCTTGTCCACTGGTAGTTTGAGGTTGATATTAGACAGAACCCAGAGCAATTCTTGTCTCCTTGTTACCTCAAACACTTAGGCCTTCCCAAAAACTTTCACTAAGGTGCAAAGTCATTTACTCACATTCCATACATCTTTTCTAATGCATGGGTCCAAAACTTTTTAGGTGGGAGGGATAAACCAGTTTGGCTCCAGGTTCTTGGAGTCTGGGTTTTCAGCCATGCTCTGCGTTTATCATTTTAGAGAATGCTTGTTAAGGGAACCAGAATTTGGGGTTTTTGTCCTAACCAATTAACAGTGTTGCTTTTTTTCCCCAAAGCCATTGACTAGAACTTAGCCCAAGAATTTAACTAGAACTTCTCTTTATTACTCTGAGCTTAATATTGAAATTCTGACCTTAGACACTGAGCTTCAAAAGAGTAGGACATTCAGGAGGAGACAAATCAGGGGTTTCAATGTACAAGTCCATAAGTGGTGGTTTAATTAAAATTTGGTCTTGATTTAAAAGCTCTATCTTTAACCTCTGACCAGATGTTTCATAAGGTTAGTATAGCTGACATGCTAGAAAAAATTAGTGAATTGGCATTAATAGGCTTCACATTAAAATGTTATTATTTTGTTTTTACTTTAAAGAATATTGCTCATAGACAATGGAAAGCAGAAAGCAGCATGGAAAGCAGATAATACTTAAAGTCAAATGGCACTCCAGCTCATTTAAATGTTATTTTTATTTAAGATCAGTGTGAAAATATCAGCTCAATGTTTGAGGTCCTAAGATTAATTACTTTCAAATTTCTGTACTTAGTATCTTTTGCCTATTAAAACACCTTGTGAGCTTTAGAATTAAGGAACTAAAAATTATCTACTAGTAGTTCAAGTTGAGACTTGAGGATCATATCTGGTTAGAACCTTGGCAGAACTACCAGGAAAAGATTTGCAAATTGGGGTTGAAAATACTGAACCAAAATAATCCTTTTTTTCAGCTTAAGGTGAGTCTGTCTTTACGAGGATATGATTTAGTCACATACTAATAGGGAATATGTGTGGGTGGCAATGGGCTTTCTGTGTGTATGTATACTTTAAAATTAATAAATATTATCTTACCAAGCTCCATAGATGGTTTTAATTTAGAGGCTATAAATAATGCATCCACCACTGTATGGTATGTAACAAATAAGTTTGAAATAATTTGTTAATTCTTTTCTTGGGAAACTTGATGTAGGGGGGACAAGTTAATTTTCTTGTGTAGCTGGTGATAGAAGCAGCATGGTCATAAAATAACATGTCTTGTAAAGTTGTGAAAGTTGTGACAGACCTAGGCTTAGGACCTGGTTCCCCTGACTGAGAATCCCTTGCTTGGTTAGAGTATCTGACTTCCCACTGAAATGGGAACATAGACGTATGTTCTTATGTGACTCTCTCTATTGGTTCCCTTATCTCAGTTGTGCTACCAGATAGGTCTGGATCTGTACTAAGCTGTGAGTCAGACTAGACTGAAAAATGTGATTGAGTTGTTTTCTAAGCCCTCCTTGGTATGACGTAACCACGGGCAGGGAGTTAGAAAGGCACCAGAGCACTGCTCCTAGGGCTGTAGGCTAGTCTTAGTGAATTGGACTAAATGGATTTTTCTTTATTGCTTTGCATTAAGTGTTTATGCATTAGAAGTAGGTGCTTAATGCTCTATGTGAATAAAAATTATGTTCTCACATTGCTTTCTAAAGGGTCTTATTTTTTCTCTTGATAGCTTCAGACATGAAATAACTTGAAAATATAATTAACATACAGCTTGTTTCTCAACATGCCCTTCTTTGAAGTATCTTACCACAAATCTTGATGTCATCGCTTGTAAGTAACTTGATTTAGAGCTTTGTGTTTATAGACATTTGTGGATATCTGATGTTGAATGTATTATACACTGAGAAATTTTCTTTAAAACAGAAACATAAACCCATCCACAAAATGTCATTTTCCTTTGTTTTCAGTAAAAAACTAAAAACCCATTGTATATCCTCGTTTAATTCCTTTATTCTCTACTTTGGCATTCAGGGTCATCTCCTTTAGAAGCGAGGAAGGTTCCAGTAAAATTTTAGAAAATGTATTGTCAGTTAACATGAATTAATATAAAGAAGGATCAGGGAAATGAAAACAACATATCTCAATTAAGCATGTTTTCTGTCCTTAGACTAGGATAGGATCTTGTACCAGTCAGGAGAGCAGGATTCTATGCCAGTTTACCTGCACTCAGCTATCCTACCTACGTTAATCTTGTTGCTAGAATTTGACACCATCCTTTGACCCAATAATAATAATACTTCAATCTGTTGCCTCCCTCCTCAGCCTGTTTGTAGCTGTCTTCCTTGGATCATTGCTCCTTTTGTTTACATGTTTACTTGTCTCCCTCACTATTTTTTTTTTAAAGTAGAAAAGGCATTTATTGAAAAGTGTTAAGTTGCTCCTAGACCCTTGAGAAGAGTTAGGGCCAAATTCTGCAGGCACATAGGCAAGAACAACACCTGATGCCACTGCCTCACTAAATTTTCAGTATCTCGAAAGATTGGAAACCACACCTTACTTATCTATTTTTGTTCCACTTTGTCTAGCACAGTGATTTTTATGTGACAATAGTAATAATAACTCTATGAAAGTAGGAAAGTTCTTCATATTTTATAGGCAAGGTAATAGGCTTAGAAAGTTTAAGGAATTTACTCAGTGTCAATCAATGATAGAACGATGAGTGTTTAAATAAATATGTGGTCACAATTACTTAGATGTGGAATTAATTTAAAAAAGTTTGTATAACAAATTTTGGGAGCTTAGATTCCTGGAGCTACATGCTTCCAGAGAAGGCCAGGAGGTCCCCAGCCATTAAACAAAACTTCACTTTAACTGAGCCAGCCTAATTTAGATACTGCTGTCCCTGAATCAATCACCATACCCAGGAGAATGGCAGAAACTGACGGCACTGGGCCTTGGGCCTCTGTTAAATTCCCTTGCCTGAGGTAATAATGGGAGCAGAGGGAAGTGGGATTACGCGGATTGGTTTAGGCCAATCATAGCCTGTGCGGGGAACCACTTGGCTCCTACAAAGCAGCGCAGGCTCAGAATGGACACTGGAGAAAACATCACAGAGCTCACCAGGGGTGGTTGTTTTGAAACTGCAAATGGTATTCTCCATTTCAGATTTTGATTGATTCTGCCAAATTGTTTTCCAAAAAGGCTGTACCAATTTATATTCCCACCAACAGTAATTGAAAAAATCTATTTTCACATATTAGATAATATTAAATTTCCATTTTGGCTAGTTTGAAAATTATCTTGCTTTGGCTTACATTTTCTTGATAACTACTGAGGTTACACATATTTTCATATCTTTTTTTATTTTTCTGGGTTTTTTTTTTAGCCATTTGAATTCCTTCTGTGAATAAAAGATACTAAGGTGTTTAAAAAAAAAAAGTAAAGCAGATTTTAGCTTGAGTATTGGAGATTGTTCTTTGTAGATGTTTTTTTCCTACCACTGAAAACAAAGGCAAACACCCAATTCAGATAATATGGTTTGGCCCAAAATATAGATCAAAAATTATTTTGGGGAAATGCAACCCAGCCAGAAGAATGTATTTATTTATTTTTTTTTTTGAGACAGACTCTCACTCTGTGGCCCAGGCTAAAGTGAGTGCCGTGGCGTCAGCCTAGCTCACTGCAACCTCAATCTCCTGGGCTCAAGCAATCCTCCTGCCTCAGCCTCCCGAGTAGCTGGGACTACAGGCATGCGCCACCATGCCCAGCTAATTTTTTCTGTATATATTTTTAGTTGGTCAATTAATTTCTTTCTATTTTTAGTAGAGACGGGGTCTCGCTCTTGCTCAGGCTGGTTTCGAACTCCTGACCTTGAGCGATCC